>CATIXQ010000788.1:0-11491 GCA_949711755.1 Leptidea juvernica
TCGAAGCAGCAGCCCCAGCACCAACTGACGTAACTTGGACATGAGAAGGAGCCAGAGTGTCGACGCAAGTAGCGTCCCACACCAGCGCCCTTCCCCGTGCCCAAGCCACCAGCGTCATTCCATCAGGACGCTTGCCATCGCGGCGGGTAATACCATTTGGCTCTAAAACAGCTGGTATATTAAGAGCGGCAAATGCCCTGCGGATGACTTCATTAATGCTGGCGTGACGACTGATACGGCCTGCTGATTTTAGGCAGGATAACCCGTGGCGTCCAAGAGCATCTACCTGAACGCCACATCTACATTGATGTGGTTCATTCAGTTTTATACCTAGCCGGAGTGATACGCATATTGACAATGTCATATTGTCAAGTAGCGTTCCAATCGGCGCTGAAGGCAAGGCTTGTAACCAAAAGCCCGACTCATTTTGTGTCACGGCCAAAAGACGAGCACGCTCTGTTATGTCAGTAGATAAGATCAAAAGATCATCAAAGGCTGACTTACAAAGAAGTGCGTCCCATGCTTTTTGACACTTTAAATCGTCTGGAAAATTTTGAATGTTTGCAATATTTAGCCAAGCATTGTTAGCTTCGTTCAAATACACAATCTCTGAGTTACCTGGTACATGATTTACAATTCTAGTAACCAAAGGCTGCGCACTATGAACTGAAGATAGAAATGCTGGTAAGGCAACGCCCGAAACTTTGCGAGTACCCAAACCACCAAACCGTATCGGTAAAGAGGCTTGAGACCATGCACGATCTGTAAACGCGCAATTCAAAACGGTTTCTAAAATATTTTTAAGTGAAATATCAATCACATCAAGCAAATTTGGAAATTTCCATAACGGGCTAGACCTTAAGAGGTGCGTAAATTTTGGAACAAATAAACAAGACCGAATAATAGTTAAGGCCATATGAGAATTAATTTTCAATAATCTGTCTGAAACATTATTAAATTTTTTAATGTGATCGTTTAAGATCGTTGGAATTGAAACAGGAAATAATGGAGCTCCAAGAAGGTCAAGTGAATTCTTATCCAAAACTTTATTATTGGGGGCCAGAACATTAAATTTATTGGTAAAATCAACCCGGTCTGAAATTTGGAAATTTTCGCCGATAAAAAGCTCGCATTTCGAAAAATTTAACTCAAGGCCGATTGAGCTAAAACTTTCTATTACAACTTTCAAATCATCTAAAACAGAGTCCACTTCACCAACCAAAGTACCATCATCCAAGTACCAAACATTAAATTTTGATTTTAGTTTTGTTATGGCGGAATGAATGGCAAGGCTAAATATTGCTGGACCAAGAGGGTCGCCTTGCTGACAGCCAACAGAAGACCAAATATTATGATTTTTGAATAATAATTTGGATGGTTTACTATAACATTGCCAAATATAATGATAGATTGAAGGAATTGAATTTTTAACTTCTCTCAGCAGAGCTCCCCTATCAACAGAGCTGAAAGCATTTTTCACATCTAATTTTAAAAAGACATCACCAGAGTTCCTCTCCAAAAAAGTTCGCGCAGCGTGGACTGCAGCTTCGCAACCACTTTTGCAGCCGAAACCCAACTGAGTTGGAATGAATTTAGTTGATAGGAAAGGAGAAATATGTTTACAACAAATTTTAGAAACAAGGCGTTGAAATGTGCAGCCCACGGCTATAGAACGAATCCCACCATCTTTTTTTTTAAGAGCACATATATTCGCACCATATAAAATTTCGGTAATTTCGGTATTAACTTTTCCGAACAATCCTTTCTTAAGAGAACAATGTCCTCAAGCAACGCTCTACCCGCATCCCCTGTGGAAGGACATACCAGATCTTTCAGATGCTGGGGTGTCAGTCCATCGGGGCCGCCGGCAGAACCAGTCTTAAAGGACATTATTGCTTTTAGTACATCACCATCATTAGCCCGTAGATGATTATCGGAAAAAGATGGTTCCGGAATAACACAATTAGCATCTGGTGATGGGTGTTTACTTTGTAAAGCCAAAAGTGTTTCATTTGAGTCGGGTGCCAGGATATCATTCGAAAAAAGTATAGATGCAGCACCTTTCACGTCACCGTCATTAACTTTCTGTTCTACTTTTCGAAAAATGTTGAATTTTGAATTTTGGTTACTATTTAAAATATTGCCAAAGATATTTGGGTCAGAACAATTTGATTTTATTTTCTGTGTGAGTGAACTGTGGTCATCTTTTTTTGCATGTAAAGTTGAATATGCGAACATGAACAAATGCTCCCAACTATCTTTTGAATTTTGGTTGACTGTAGATCGAATGACTTTGGAGAGTGCAGTTGCAACAGTAATGCGAGCCCCTTTTGGAATTCGCTTTACTACTGGAACCGAATTCTTTAATTTTCCTAATAATTCCGAAAAATTTGTTGTAACATGATATGCGTTATTTGTCGAGGGCAAGGTGCTATGATGTATATCCGAAACTAACGCGGAACTGTGCTTTTTACCGGTGTGAATTTTTAAGCCTCTTGCACCTCTAAAATAACGTGTAGGAGAGCATAGGTCACATTTCACAAGATCACTGGCTTGGCTACAAACATATATAATATAAATATATATATATACTTGTATATAATTATATTATTCTCTATGGTCACACCATTTACAACTCAAGAATATGTGCAGCCGGCACATATTTTTATGATATTTTTTGAATATTTTGTCGACCGAATATTATATTAACCGAAATAACTATTAGCACAATGGAAAATCTTAATAAAAATATCTTTTTAAGAAAATTATTTTTCTCCTGTTTTCAATGGATTTTGATGACATTTCGAGATTGGGTTGATTTTATTTTGGTCTGTCTGTCAGAGATTTATAGTATACTAGCTGACCCGACAGACGTTGTTCTGTATATAATAAATAAAATAATGTTTTAGTTTAAATATGCACCCTGCTGTCGTAATGAAATTGTTTCACAGCAGAACTGTCAAACCGTGCGTCAATAAATTCTCTCATAGAAATTATGTATGGACACATCAAAGGAAAAACAAATTTGTTGTTTTTATTTAATATAGCAGCATTTTTCCTATTTATTCACCTTTTAAACCTTCTGTGGACTTCCACAAATAATTCAAGACCTAAATTTGCCAAATCGATCCAGCCGTTCTCGAGTTTTTAGCGAGACTAACGAACAGCAATTCATTTTTATATATATAGATAGATAGATAATTAATACTTTATTAAGATTTCTACGGCGATTATCTATTTATTCTATTCACATGATTTCATATCCTACTTTGAAAAAAAAAATGATTTTGAATTTGACTACACCATTATATTATACTTTAAAATACTTTACCAGATTAGTGGAAGGTTCCTTTGCACAGAATATCGGCTTGCTGGATACCAAGCTCTTTTCGGACATAAAAATAATTGAAGAATTATACTTTGAAGAGAATCTTACGTCCCAGATTTTAGGTTCAATCAAAAACCCTTAGCGCCACTGCATTGTAATGAGTGACCACTAACAAAAGGTTTCTCGTATTGTCACTAATAAGTGAGTCACTCATAAAAAAAAATTCAAGTTATTCATTCTGGTTTTTCATATTTTTATTATAGCGGCCAGAACATTATATCATATTATACTGTTATTTTATTGCTATCCACTGGCGATTGCGCTTCATGAGACACAGCATGCTGACAGACAGCCAATAGGCTTACAATATACTAGTGCATAAACGACCCGACAGCCCGATAAGGTTTAACCAGTAATCGTTATGATTTGTCAATGTGTGCTTTAGCCAGTGGTTTAATATACAAAATACTACGGAGCTAATGCCAAGTGTGGCTGACTATTATATTATTTTTTAGGTCTACTATAATATTATTTTTACCTTATGTTTTGAGTACTATCATTTATTTATTTATTATTTAATACATAATTATTGTATTTAATAATGGAAGCACTTGTGGCTCTAATCGCGACGGCCGCCTTATTGAAGGTAGCTACTGAAAATCAGTGTTGGGTGATACCAAATTAATATGCTGTGTAACAAACCTTTTTGCGACAAAACACTGCAAACACCACCTTATTATGTTCATATAGAATAAGCCTTACTTTAGTTTTTAATGTATGTTAGTTTTAATTAGATTAGGCATATTATAGTAATATTTTAGATAAGTTTTTTCATATTATGTGTTATTATATTTTGTAAATGTTCACGTGTATTTGTAGTGTTTGTTCCAAATAAAGATATACTTACTTACTTACTATTTACGACCTGTCGTTCAAAATCTGTTAAGTAGCATTAGATTCGCTTTTCTTTTTCAATATCGCTGTATCTCCGTTAGACATGTTCTTGCGATTTGTTTACCTATACGCTAGTATATAATAAATCTATGGGACGACGGCACTGACCTCTACTATATACCACTGGACTGGCGGCAGTCAAAGTACTTTTGTGTCTTATTGCTATTGGTATTCGCCATTTTGGCGCTGTTGGCCATGTAGCGAGAGTCTGCGGAACTAAAACTAGTGATGACAACCTCAGCAAACATCGATAGATGGTGGGAAACTATCTATTTACAAAAAAAACTTGGCGTATAAATAACAAGGAAAACGAACGAAATTAACTCAAAATGCAAAAATACTTTAAGAGTACGTGCTTTCGCAGCAATTTATACTTATTATACGTCACAATTATTTTCTGGACGCTCGCGAGTGGCGCTTCAAATAGGCACAAAAAATTTGCTGTCAAATATATGGAACAGCCTGTCCAGTGGTATTTTTACAGGTCAGTGGGCGACGGACTCACAGCTGTGTCAGTAATAGGGTTTCAGTATTTACCCTTCGAATAAAGATTTTATGCATTAATTTTATTAGCGCGCCCTTTGTGTGTAACGAATCAAATTCTAATTGGGAACACTAAATGCCAGCGACCTTGAGCGATATGAGTTCACGGCTGCCGGCCCGCCATCTATGTAACAAAGTCAATATTTTCAAAATTCTTGCGTGGAAAACAGTTTATATGCTTACAATCCTCGTTATACACTACTAATCTTAATAAATGAACCTACACAAAAAAGTACAAGCTATAAGAACAACTTTTCTGAGAGAAGTACCAAAAAAATGCGTCACGCCATGCCAAAAAACTTGTTTAACTTCAAAGAAAAGTGGTAGTTCAAAAAGGCTCGGCAGTGTTAACTATAACCAAAAGCAAGCATTAGCAACCTACAAATAAGACTTAAGGGTATGTGTAACATGATTAAGTAGTGTTCATAGCTCGAAATGCTATAGTTTCACCACAAAACTTGTCTATGTTTGCTTGTTTTCTGCAGTAACGTTTGTTTACATGAAGTTCGACAGATGCAAGCACCTTTTTACGTCGTTACGTTATGTGACTGTCATTATATCAAATGCTATCTTTGACTGTCAAAATGATAAAGAAAGTGACGGTATTATATTTAATGAAACATTAACTTTATGGATGTTTTCTGCAACTAGCGTTATATTATGTTATTTGGTTGTTTTGTGAGCATCATCTTTACTAATAAATTGAAGGGCCGGTTTTTTGGTCGGTTATTCTGCAAAAACTACTGAACCGATCGGAATAATACTTATACCATAAGATGAAGAGTATTTCGGAGAAGATTTTATTATATAATATGTTGGTGATTTCTTATCCGGAACCTATATTTTTTTTTACTTATATATAATTATATATTCGCAATAGAAATAAATCACTCAATGACATTTCATTACATGCCTATGACAATTCATACAATGAGCGTCCGCGGGGTACTTAATTTATAATATAGCAAAACAACGTTTGCTCGGTCAGCTACTAACTGACCCAGCGAACGTTGTATTGCCGATATTAAAAGCGCGATACAAAAGTAACTGTTGATCGTAGATGGATGAAAATTTGAAGTTGTATGTATTTTTTAATTCTGACTCATATTCAAACAAATTTAAAAAAAATGTCAAATAAATTAAAAAAAAATCGTGTGGACCACCCTTAACATTTAGGGGGATGAAAAATAGATGTTGTCCGATTCTCAGACCTACCCAATATGCACTCAAAATTTCATGAGAATCGGTCAAGTCGTTTCGGAGGAGTTCATAGTTTAACACCTTGACACGAGAATTTTATATATTAGAAATAACTTACGAGTATAATATCATTATAATTATATCTTTGATTATTAGTTAGAAACTACGCATTAATATTTTAATACGCAAACAAACCAATTAGTTAAATAATACTTAATAATTCCTTTCTAATGGCTTCACCACTTGACCCTAATAATATGTTATTAATATATTGTTCACCTTTGTAATTGTACTAAACAACATTATGCGCGCGACTTTGTCCGAATTATATCTGTGTTGGTCTTCCTCGAAAGCAGTTCAAAATATCTACCTACTCGTAACGTGTGAAAATTTTGGGAATTTCAGCTGAAACCTACCTATAAAAAAAAGTATGTGCCTGTAATCATTACGCGCGATTGAAGTAACAATTAATAATAATTTTCTTTAGGAATAATTAACAGATATAATAAAATATATTACATTAAATAAAGCCGTATTACCAAGTACTCACGTATTAATGAAGAGCTAGGAGCATTGTTAGATATTGTGCTATTTTTTTTTTCTCGGAAACACTGACGATATAACTTCATCTTTTGAGCAATGATTTTCATAGCATTTTCTCTACCTAAAATAAAAAAATGCCTGTATTAATATATAATATAATTATTTTTATTTTATCAATAAAGAGATTTTATATATTTTACAAAGAATGATATAATATTATATTTTGATAATATTTTTCATCAGAAAATAAACACTTACACTTTTTACAGGTCAAGTTATTATCAGGTTTTTGATTTTCTCTTTTATTCTAATTTATTAATGAAAGAGTAAAATGTTCCTGGGATTCCGCTATTTGATTTGACTGATTATTATTTTCATTTCATATTGTATTTATAATTAATAATAAAATAATTAATACCATTCGCACATTAAATAAAAGAATTGATAATAAGAAATTAAAGGTTATATTATTATTAGCACATATCAATATGACGTTGTTATTGAATATTAACAAATATGGCTGAATGGGCTCGAACCCTTTGCCTGTCCTGATAATGGGCGAAGAAACCAAAAGCAATGTCGCAAATGTCAGACTGAAAACTTATTAGTTATTTATTACAAAAGTAGTAATAAACAAACAAATTATACACTTGGAGACATAAAAAAATATTACTGAGCAATTTGAAATGTTTTCTTAAAATTATAACGCTTTAAAAAATTGTTTAAATTGACTTTTTTACTGAGCGTTACTTTCGTCAGAAAAAATTTCTAAATCACCCCCATGTCTCGCCTAAAGTAATTTTCTTCTAGATACACGGACGAGTAAAAAATGAAAGACTACGTGTCACCTTACATACAAGTAAAGCACAAAAACAAGCCGGTAAACGAGTAAATAGACAGCCCCACGCACACATACCTACACTAGTAGAAGCCGATCGGCCGCCATTATGAGATTTGCCATCGTCTGTGGCAGATCAATTTCTAAGTCACCCCCATATTGCACCTAAAGTAATTTTACTTCAAAAACTCACATGAGTATTGTCATAAGAGGGTCGATACCAAATATTGACCATTCTTAACACGATCACTGGCACTTCTGAAGATCGTTTGAAAATTTCATCAAGGTCAATCCACCGGCATTGGAGTCCATTAGGAACACTATTCTGTGCTTCCCCGGGGCATAAAAGAATAGGCCCAAGGGTATCGTAAGAGGCGACTATGGACATTTACTAGGAGGAGGCTTTTTTGCACAGGATGCCGGCTAGATTAGGGGTACCACAACGGCGCCTTTTTCTGCCGTGAAGCAGTAATGTGTAAGCATTATTGTTTCGGTCTGAAGGGCGCCGTAGGTAGTGAAATTACTGGGCAAATGAGACTTAACATCTTATGCCTCAAGATGTCCTCAAATCCTGAGCGGCACTGCATTGTAGGTAATTAGCAGGGCATGTCAATTAGGAACCTACCATCAGCTGAACGTACAGCTCGTATCGTCCCTTATTGTCATTAAAAAAAATATATACTCAGCTGTTTAAGGTACCTACATTGCAGATCAGCGTAAAATTGACTTTTTATAGCAGAGACAGAAAGTATGCCCAATTGCAATTATATTTACGCAAGGATAATAAATTCTATAGATCATTTCTGTTGGATTCAATGCTAAACGTGTAAATACATAGCCCCACGCACACACTTATCTACACTAGTACAACTCAAGAGGTGGGCGTTATAACACACCACACATTATATATTACAAAATATTTAAATACAACAGTATAACACATTATAAAATTTGCCACTAGACTGTTATAATATAATTATATAAATTGTTTCGGTAAGTATTAAAATTAGTTTGAAATTTAATTACAGCGCCATCTATGTACACGAGCGGAAGATGGTGCGTTTATTTTGGTAATGTTTTTTAACAGATGGCCCTTTTTCTGATTCGCTTTAGTAAGTGCTTAGTATTCAAAGTAATGTGAACACTTCTCATATCACAATAAAAGCTATTCTTACTTGCGACGAACAAATAAAAAATAAAATTATAACACTGTTGTTTTAGATTGAAAAGTATTGTAAACACTCTTGCTATAAATATTAGAGCTATTTCTACTTGCAATGAGACGAAGATAAATAACATTTTGGATAAAACAACACTTTCATTCATTATATTTCCAATGAGAATCATTATTTGCAAGTTTTTAAATTGACAAACTGCAAGTAGTGTTTTGGAAATTATTATTATCATTTTTAAAGTAAAATGTTTGTAAAAACTATAGTATGAATAGTAAATTAAATGGATATGTGTAATATATAATACGTCTTGAGTTATTTTTATTTTTTTATGTAAATAAATAAGTGTTAATGTAATAATAAATTTTTTGTGAATAGTGTAAATATTAATTAATAGTTTCTTTAACTCATTAGTCGATAAGATTGTTCTTTGTAGGTACATAGGTAAAAACTAAAAATGCTTTCTAAAAAGCACAACAAAAAAAATACCATCTACCTAGTACCTACTTAGTGTTAAAGTAATTATTCCTCTTCAAATATGTTATATTATAACACAAAATTACTTCAAACCGCAACAACAACTATCAGCGTTAAGTAATTTCGATTAAAATTTATAACATCTAATATAATATATTAACTACAACAGTTTACAACAACAGATAGAAAAATATAATACTACAGTATAATTTTTTGAAAAATTATAACAGTTTAGCCCACCTCCTGTACAAGCCGATCGGCCGCCATTATGAGATTTACCATCGTCTGTGACAGATCAATTTGTGTCGCAATAAAATATTTTAAAAATGCCGTCGTGCCATGTGAAGAAGTGTTAAAACGATACTATAAAAGTATTTGTATATATGATTATTTAAGGGAGAAAAAATTGTGTAGCTAGAATCCCCCGTAACCGCACACACTTCACTTGTGTGCTTCACTTGCTAATGTCACGGCGCGGAGTCCTTCTTTTTCTACTCGTCCGTGTCTAGATATAAGATCATATTAATAATTAAATAAAAAAACTTAAATAAGCTATTCAACAATAAACAAGAAGCTTTGGAAGGATATTGGAAACATCACTAGTTTGGGGCAATAAAATTATGTGTCAAAGTGTGTTAATATTTATTTATTTATCACAAAATAAAGAAGACGTATCAAATACTTTTAAGTATATATTATGAGTATTATGCATCTGTAAGATGGAAAGCAAATTAAGAATTAATTAATACAACAAGATGAACACTCATGCATCGATCCTGAACCGGCTACGAATAAAAACTCGTTTGTCCACCAAATACAGACAATGTACCTATTCTTTCATGTTTTGGCCACACAATGAGCTGAGGCGACGTAAGTAAAGAAAAAGTAATTGTGATTTGAAGCACCGAAAATAAAATATCGCGCGGTCGTTCTCACTTCTTTCTAATACTTGTTTTCTTTGGTTTACTAACAATGTGTTATTATATTTTGTTGATAATGTTCGAAAGCTTCATCGCCAACGTCCATATCACGTTGAATACACCGGTTCTCGTCCGATCACCGAAGTTAAGCAACGTCGGGCGCGGTCAGTACTTAGATGGGTGACCGCTTGGGAACACCGCGTGATGTTGGCTTTTTGTTTATTGTAACACTTATTTTACTTTGGTAACTTGCAATGTGTCCTTATTTATATTCTGTGAGTTACTTGTAAGGACGCCAACTATATTTTACTTATTTTTCCCATCGTGTACAATTAATTAGTGCTTAAAACCCGGCAACACATCTCTTGATCCCTGGTGTTGCGGATGTCCATGGGCGGCTGCCTCAACACTTTCCAGCGAGTGGCTTTGCCCTCTCTCATATATAATAAAATAAAATATGATAAGATAAAATAAAAATATAATGGATCCCTTGGCCAATATACTCGTAATCGATAGGTTGTTCAATGCATTTGTTCTTATAAATTGGGAGTGGGAGGTTGCTTTGCACCGGATGCCGGCTAGATTATGGGTACCACAACGCCGTCTATTTCTGCCGTGAAGCAGTAATGTGTAAGCATTACTGTGTTACGGTCTGCACAGCTAGTGAAATTACTGGGCAAATGAGACATGACATCTTATGTCTCAAGATGACGAGCGCAATTGTAGTGCCGCTCTGAATTCTTGGAATTTTCAATAATCTTGAGCGGCGCTGCATTGTGATGGGCAGGGCGTATCAATTACTATCAGCGGAACGTCCTGCTCGTCTCGTCCCTATTTTCATAAAAACAAAAAACATTATAAAACTTCAAAAAATATTTCGACATCTTAAGTATGTGTTGTCACTGATATAAATTTGAAATATTATAAAACATTGTAAAACTATATTTGAATTTGTCTCTGCGAATTCCAATATTGAATTATTTGCTGTAAGGAACATCAATAATTGACTAAATAGGTAATAATATTTCTTTTAAGTTAATTATTTAAAAAAATAACATGGGACAACCCTAAGTGCTGTGGAGTACGGCTTGCGGATTGCAGCGTCGGCTTTTATGTTAGTTAGTACTGTACACTGTGACAGGTTTGTGATCCATCCATTCTATAAGGCACCAGGAACAATGGACCAGACATTAGAGCCCAGGGAGGAATAACTGATTTAATTAAACTTTGGTAATTTGTTTTTTTTACGTCTTTTTTTACATTTTACGTATTCTTTAATCACGATACAAAAAAAAAATATTTGTTAAACGTATGCTTATCGCAATAAAGTGGCAATTTTTGATTGATAGAAAAAAAAAAACTAAACCAAACTTCAAAGTGTTTCTATTTTATTCATGAGTAGTGTATTATAATATAGTTTATTACAATTATTACTAGCCTCAATAGAAATATAACGCCTACACAAAATTTCTTAGCATCGTTCACACCAATCAAATTAAAACTCATTTGTGGCAGT
>CATIXQ010000792.1:0-11435 GCA_949711755.1 Leptidea juvernica
CACACGGACTGACTGACGGACTGACATACACCACTTACACAACCACAAACACAAACATACATGCACACTAACATTTACACTACTTACACACATACAAACATACATACATACAATCATAAACACATACACTCACTTACATACATTACACTAAACATCACCACACTCACCGGCGAGTGTGTTCTTCTCATATTTTCATCTTCATTTCATCTTCATTTTCATTTTCATTCTCTCTCCTTCCCACAAGCACACAGCCGGTCTGAGGTTCGAGTCTCCTTAGGAGACGCCCCGCGACTGTTGTTGCGTAGTCTTTGCGGCCTCTACAGCCCACGTCCTACTTCGCTGTGAAAGCCAGGGCTGCTTACAGCACAGAGGAGGTTTTAGTCGGTATGGGGCGTCCGCTTACGCGGACACTCGAGTCCGACTCTCAAAAAAAAAAAAACAAAAAAAAAAAATCAAGATAATAGCGGCCAATATGGCAGCCACAAGTCAAATTTGCTCGTAAGTCTTGTTCCGAACGCCGTACGAAGTCGTGCGATGGTTCCTTGAGCTCGGCTCGACTAGCTCTATACTCCTCTAATGTTAGCTCTACCTAGTAGAGCTGTCAAATTTTAAAGGTAAATAGCACTTGTGGCATATAGAGCGAGCTGGGGGAAGATTCCTAAAAGAAAAATCTCAGCTCTGTACGACCACTGGTTACGAAGTTATAAATGTTTTAAAAATTTCAAAATGGCGGCCAAAATGGTCGACCTCGTCTGTATTTTTCTTATCTTTTCTCCCCGTAGCGGTAATTTACCCGTGTTTGGGATTGTTTTACAGGTCTTTAAGAGACCAGTACAGATATATACAAATTTTTGAATTTCCGCTGATCCCTGATTTTTAAATTAACAAAAACATCTATTTTTAAACTAAAAAATTAATATAGAATACAGTATAAAACAATTTTTTTTTTAAAAATTTAGATAGGTTATGTTAATTCTAATCAAATTTTTAATATTTGTTTTATTAAGCTACCACTTTTATTTCTACCCCCTCGTGTCAACCCCGAAATTTCAAAAATTCATAACTCTTAAAATACAAATGGAATAATTTTGAAATTTGTTATGTATGTAAAACTATTTAATTTCTATGTAAAACTGTTAAGAAAAAGGTAGGTCACAGATCGTTTCGATTTTATATGATTTTTGAAATTTCGTCAAATTTTTAAAATTTTATTACTCTTGATGTAATTAAGTTTTTCCAATTTTCTAAACGGTGGGTGTCTTCTCTTCTTGAGGCTCGTCTTAAAGGGTACGAGTAGATGGGTGAAGTCCAGCACGCGTGGAACCACGACCTCATGGAAACGCGAAACTTGGTTTTTCAAATTTTTCTCCGTGAGCAGCAGCGGGAAAAATCCAAAACTTACACACCAAGATAGAACAAGTTAAGGCGCATCCGGGAGCACTAAGAAATTAGCACCTTACAGCGCTTGTTTAAGCAGCGTGATTTTTCAAAGTTTTTATTTTTCCACTTTCCGCACTTTTTCTCACTCTGTACTTTCAAATAATCTATTTAAGTAAAATCGTTTACACCGTTTTATAGAGCGTCAAATTACGCACACTTTAATATATAGCACATCTATGTTGGTGAAACTTTTACCACTTCTTATAATTTTTAAAACTTTTAATATAACAGATTTTGCACGGAGCTGACTTACACACAATTTCTCGCTTCTGCGGGGGGCAGCGGAGGGTGGTTAGGTTAGGTTGGGTTAGGTTTTTTTTTTTTTTCCCTGAGCTCTCCCCTGATATTATAATTCAGGAATGATTTGGGTTTAAGCACCTGTTGGCTGTATTTTCCTGATTGATTTATAGGCCCGTATAGCGTCAGGGAAGAATAATTTTGATATGCCCGCAGTGTTTCCTGTCTTATACCTCTCATTCCAAATTTGTAGAGATGAGTTCCGAATATATCTGCGAACGTAGGAAATCGGACATCGGTCGTAATCTGGCTTCCTCTTGGAGGTAAGCGCCGCATTTTTCGGCAGCTCATCGGCCCGTTCGTTACCCTGGAACCCTGCGTGTGCTTTGATCCAAAATAAGGAAACATCTTTCTTCTGGGTCAATGCTTTGTGCAGGTTCTCTCGCGTCTCTACAGCTAGGGTATGAAGAGAGCCGTGGTTCACGATCGTCTCCAGTGCTGCTCTAGAATCGCTATAGATACCTTAACTTATCTCCCTTCTCTTGAGTATTATCTCTGTTGCTTTACATATGGCCAGAAGTTCAGCCTGGTAGACCGTGCAGTACGCGGACAGACAGAGCTTTCGGTTCTGGATCTCAGTCTCTTCTTTCCATACTGAGAGTGATGCTCCGACCTTTCCATCAAGCTTGCTGCCGTCAGTGAAAATTCGCACCGACTCCACATTGAACTTGTCTACCAGGTCTTGATTTGTCAAACACGGGAACTTCAGGTTCATATGTGTAGCAGGATGGGGTGAGTCTATAAATTTCATAGCACTATCAATCATTCTATCTCCCAGCTCCACTAGGGGTAAATTTCTCCTGGCTCTGTACAGAGCGGCTGCTTCCTGTACTCGGAGGTCAAGTGGCAATAATCCCGACAGTAGTATTGCTGAGTGTAAAGAAACTGTGCGATATGATTTACAGAGCTTCTGAGCGAAACCCCGTTGGACCATGTTGAGTTGTATCTGAATGCCCAACTTCTTTACTGCATGTGCCCAGGCTGAAGCCGCATACGTGATAATCGGTTCAATCACTGCTACATATATTGTGCGTATTATTTCGGCGTTCAGACCCCAGCTTACCCTTGCCGCCCTGCAAAAGATGTTTATATATGTTTATGGCCTTCCTACACTGTGCCACTATATGGCCGTTAAAGGTTAGATGGTCATCGATGATAAGTCCCAAAATCTTAATTTCCTTTGACATGCCTATGTCGACCCCACCCATGCTCAACAATGGGGTGTCATATTTAAGTTTATTTGTGAACAGCATAGCATTAGTCTTATGCGGTGCAAACTTTAATTTATTCTGGACCCCATCTTTGAACAAACTCCAGAACCGCATTGGCCCGTTCCTGGATTTCTAGTGCCGTGTTCCCGTCAAATACTAAGACAATGTCATCAGCATAGGCCTGACAGTATTCCCCTCTCTCTTCAAGTGAGCGCAGCAATGTGTCAAGAAGCAAGTTCCATAGCACAGGACCGCTAATAGACCCTTGCACGCAACCGTTGGTGGTGTTTCGGGTGCTTTCCTCGCCTGCAAACCTCACTCTTACTTTTCTGCAGTCAAGATAGCTGTCTATTAGCCTCCTGATGTTAACTGGACAGTTTTCCTCGGCTAGTCGGATTTTGATGGCAGGCCACCAGGCGCTATCGAAGGCGCCCTCTATATCCAGTGATACTAGAGTTACGAGCTTTTTTAGTTTAATCTTACTCTTAATGTGGCTTATTAGACTATAGAGGGCGTCCTCGGTGCCCCTTTGGGGCATCAATCCATATTGCCTAGCACTAGTCCTCGGGAACAGGCACCACTTCATCCTTTCTACAGTCATCTTCTCTAGGATTTTTCCCAGGACTGGCAGCAGTCCGATTGGCCTATACGCCTTGGGATTTGTATAATCATCCTTTCTGGGTTTTCTAAGTACCACAACAGTTGCTGTCTTCCAAGTGTCCGGAAAATGTGCGATCTGCAAGCACTTGTTAAACAGGGCCAGAAATGCGTCCGGGCCCTGGGAGATTGCTGTTCTGCAAATATCAGCTGTAATGTGCTGTATCACTCCTGGTGCTTTCTTTGGATTAAAGCTCTCCATCGCGATCTTCAGTTCTAACGGGTAAACGGTTGGTCATGGCTCTCATCATGTTTCCAAGCGTTTACCTGTTCTTCCTCATCTCTAGTGTGGCGATGGTCGTTGTTATCTGTATTAACTTGGTCCTCAGGGTAGAATAGCTGAGCTAATAAGTGCGCCGATTCTAAGGGATTTAGTTGTTCGCCATCTTTGTTTTTTAGGGTTATGTCCTCTTCTCTCCTAGCCGTTCTTCCGATTATTCGGTAAATTCCCTCCCACATCCCCTCTCTGTCTTTCCTCTCGCAGAACGCCTTCCAGCTCTCAGTGCGCGATTTTCTGATATGGAACTCATAGTCTTCTTTCTTTCGCAGGTATTCATCTACAACTTTGTTTCTACGGTGTGGGGCTGCATTTCTTATCCTTCGTCTGAAAATTAACATAATTCTCTTCTTATTTGCGAGCTCCTCGCTCCACCATGGGACTTTAAGTATTTCTTTTGTCTTTTTGGTTGGTATGCTTACTTTGCATGCTGTAGTGATAGCTTCCGTGTATCTGATGACCATACTTTCTTTCTTTCTTGGTCCATCTTTGGTTCTGATTTCATTAATAGAATCACAATTTATATTATTATTATGTTTCATTTCAGCCAGTGTTTTACGAAATTGTTCCCAATTTGCTTTTCGCGTATTGTAGAGGCGAGTAGTCCTCTGAACTTTTAGGCCTTTGCTCTTTTGCAACTGAATTTGGAACAATATCGTATTATGATTGGAGCTTGTTACACTTTCGTCTACCCTCCAGTCATCTATTAGTCCCAGTAAGTTGTCAGTGCATGCGGTGATATCAATGAAGCTTCTGTACGCTTTGTTCCCTCTAATGGTGTCGGACGTGGGCGTATCACCTGTGTTTAATACCTGCCATCCCGACTCTTCCAGGGTACACGACATTTCAATGCTCCTACAATCTTCCATGGAACTGCCCCACCTGGTGCTCTTTGCGTTGCTGTCACCACTCAGAATCAGTCCTGTAAAAGAGAGCTCTTCGCCGATGTTCTTCAGCTGATCCAGGTATGGCCCTATGAGTTGATCATGTCCTAAATAAAAAGACACTACCGCGATTTCCCATGCGCTGGTTCGGATCTTTACTACAACAATGTTGTTGGTCGTGAGTTTCGGGTACTGTAGTACGTCAAGTTCATCGTCGAAGACGACTATTGCCGCCTTCACAGTCCCATCTCCAACTGCTGCATTTTGGTAGACTCTTGCCCCGCGGTAGTCTTTAAGCCTTCTCAACCTTCCCACGTACGGCTCCTGGATCATTGCTAGTGCGATCTTGCGGTTTTTAGCTTCTATCATGAGCTCCGCTGTTGCCAACTCTTTTCTTTGAAGATTAGCCTGAGCCACTAGATAACCTACAGTAGGGGTTCCTGCTTGTATGCTATTGATAACCTCAGCAATACGCTACTTTAGCCCGAGCCAACGCCTCCCACTTCCTACGCACTGTGCAGTCGGAGCTAAAGGCGTTGTGTTCAACATCATCAATCTTTGCTGCGGTGCAGTTGCAGCATGTAGGTGCTGTGCCAACCATCCAGTTTGCACAGTGGCTACATTTTGGTAACGTCTCCCTGCAGAATCGACGTCCGTGTCCATATCCCAGGCACCCTGAGCACTGCACCAGAGGTGACTGATCTTCAACTTTAACTCTTTGCATGTCGATATGGACATAACCTCTGTTAATGAGTCTTTTGTAGATCTGCGGGGAAACCCTTAGTACAACATGATTAATGTGCAGATTTCTAGCCCTTCTTTTAAATCTTATCTCCACCCTATCGTCTTTACTGTCTAGGTTTACAAATATTTCCTTGTTTTGATTTTTGAGTCCTTGCAGGATGTCCTCATTACTGTTATAAGTCAAAACATCTCTGAGCACGACCAATGGGTCTTGATTTTTGATTTCCTCCACAATGAGGTTATTTTCAGCGCCCTTCAATCGCTCTTTGAGTTTCTCTTTTGCTTCTTCAGTTCCGCAGCCACCTACAATTTTCCGGTCCTTTACTTTGCGAACTCGCTCCACCTTTACGCCATCCTTGGCATTCACTGTTTTTCGAATTCTGTCCAGTACTTCTTCTCCTGTCTCTTTTCATCCTTGGAGGCGATAATGACCGAGTGTAGTGTTGCTGGTCTTTCCCGCAGTGACCTCTTGTCTGGTGCTGACACTATACTCGCATATGTTGCGTTAGTCAGGGGCCTGTGGTAATTGACTGACTCCCTTAGTTTCTCCATTTCTTTGCAGGTGCTATCAATTTTTCCCCCTTGAACCTGTAACAACGTAAGCAATTCTTTTCCGTCTATTTCCCCTATATGTTCGGCCTTACTGTGGTTTTCCTCTTTTCTAGCCTCGGTATTAGTACCTTTTTCTTCAGTTACGAGTGTTTGTTTCGCTATTGCAACTGTCCCTGTCTTCGCCGCTGTTGCGTCCTTCACTAATTGATACAGGTTATCAATCGCAGTGATGATGCCCTGCTTGAGATCCGTCTTCAGATTCCGAGATGGACTGACGCAGGTCTTCGCCCTTTGGAGCCAGATCCGCGCCTGGGCTAACCTGTCAGTCGACTTAATCAGGACTTGTGTTGATCTCGGTGATATCCCAGGAGGCTCTACCGATAACGTATCCTTTGCGGTATGGCACAACGGCTTAGTATTCAAGCTGTATCAACGTATGGCTCGTGCGCATCATACGAGCCTACCTTACTGATCGCTCCTTCCGATATCGAGTAGAGGGCACCCTATCCTCACCCAGACCCATCAGGTCTGGCGTGCCACAGGGTTCAGTCCTCTCTCCCACTCTTTTCTCGCTCTTCACCAGCGACATTCCCAAGTTTCCGAGTGTCCAGCTCGCTCAGTACGCTGACGATACGGCACTCTACTTTGGCTCCGCTCTATTGAACCGCTCAACCCTAAGCAGGAACATTAAAGTACTTCAAGCCGCCGTCGATGAACTAGGCAACTGGTTCAGAAAATGGCGGATTGAAGTGAACCCCACCAAGATTGCAGCGGTACTCTTCGGTAACGCGAATAGCATCCGCGCTAAATAACGACCGACCGACGTCATTAAATTGTATGAAACACCCATACCGTGGGTGAAGGATTACAAATACTTAGGAGTCACGTTCAACAGCAATATGAACTTCAAGAAACATATTGATACGGTATGCAATAGAGCCCAATTTGTCCTCAGTCGCCTTTATCCACTTGTGTGTGGGCGAAGCAAACTTCCGCTCAAACACAAAGTGACGCTGTACAAAACAATCGTACGGCCCATACTGTCATACGCCAGCGTCGTTTTCGCGCACACCCGACCGGAGCCTCGTGGTTCATCCGAAACGTTGACCTTCACCGCGACCTAGAGCTTCCGACGATAGCTCAACACTTTAAAGAGATCTCGCGACGCTTCTTTGACAAGGCGCCTAACCATCCCAACATCTTGGTTAGGAAGGCATGCGGGTACACCCCCCTTCACCATAGTCTCAACCCAATAAGACGTCCCAGACACGTAACGGTAGACCCGGATGACGACATCACCATCGCGAACGCGACACCCACACAAACACCGACACAGACACGCCCACACCGCCTTCGCAGGCGTAGGCGCGGTCAACCACCGCAAACCACTGGCACTCGTCACTCTGACGATGGCCAGCGGCCCGCACCCTAGATACACCACACATTGTTTTGATACCCGACGAGACGTTAGTCCTCGTCCTGTAATCGATTCACTACACTCACTAACACACGGACTGACTGACGGACTGACATACACCACTTACACAACCACAAACACACTCCACAAACAGACACAAACACAAACATACATGCACACTAACATTTACACTACTTACACACATACAAACATGCATACATGCAATCATAAACACATACACACACACTTACATACATTACACTAAACATCACCACACTCGCCGGCGAGTGTGTTCTTCTCATCTTTTCATCTTCATTTTCATTTTCATTATCTCTCCTTCCCACAAGCACACGGCCGGTCTGAGGTTCGAGTCTCCTTAGGAGACGCCCCACGACTGTTGTTGCGTAGTCTTTGCGGCCTCCACGGCCCACGTCCTACTTCGCTGTGAAAGCCAGGGCTGCTAACAGCACAGAGGAGGTTTTAGTCGGTATGGGGGGTCGGTATTTTATAGGGGAGAGCTTCGTCAATTGTTAACTAATAATATTAAAAGAACTAATCGTATGACAAGTGAAAGTATGAAAGAACTAACCTAAGTGCGTAACCTAAGTAACCTAGCTTATTATGAGGATCTTAACTATTACAATTACATTTTTTTTTATACATTTAATTAACTTATTATCTATCTTCTAATGCTTTACTCAAATGCTACACGATATCATTAATCATAATTTAATCACTTTTATTTATGTTAAGCACCCTTTGACATAGTTTCACACAGTATTCTATAAAATTTGGCTATTTTTGCTGTTCATAAGGGTACTAACGGAATCAATTGTAAGTTTTATATCTAGTAACTGTTCGATATCAAATCTTTCTCGCATAAAAACTGGACAGCTTTGCAAAATATGTGGCACCGTTTCTGCTTCGTCAGGATCACAGATGCAAGATAAGAAATACTGAGCGAATCCGCCGTGCCCTGTCATAACCTGCGTTGTTATATTAGTCGGTACATGCTTCCTAACTATTCGGTATGCCTCCACTGCGTCCGGGAAAAATATCTTTGTTATGGAGGCTGTTTCCTCTCCCTTGTATCTTTGGTTCCACTCGTATGAGTGTCCTCTCGTAAGAGTATCCTCTCGAAGGCTACGCCTAATGAATGAGATCGGACACATGTCGTAGCCTGGCCTCCGCTTAGAAGTTAAAGCAGCATCTTTTGCCAATTCATCGGCTCTCTCATTCCCCGCCAAGCCTGCGTGAGCTTTTATCCAAAACAGGTCCACCGTTTTGTTCTGAAGGAATGCAGATCTCAGATTTTCTCTGGCTTCTACGGCTAGGGGATGTAGAGAACTGTTATTCACAATAGTCATAAGGGCTGCCATTGAGTCACTAAAGATCCCAAATGACTGCCCCACGGCCATCCCGATCTCTCTAGTTGCTCTGCATATCGCCAAGAGCTCAGCCTGGTATACGGTTGCGTATCTTGGTAGGAGCCTATATTGTTATAGGTTAGGTTAGGTTTTTTTTTTATATTCTTACACCTCCGGCATGGTGGCCGCAGTCCTTAACTATCTAAACAACATTCATTCCAGTTCTCGCGTTTGCTACTGCTCGTACTTTCATTCCTCATCCCATTTCTACTTTCATTCTTCTCTTTCTTTCTTTCTTCGGGTTGGATTTCCCGGTCCCTACTTTGCTTTGTAACTTATTTTATTTATTTATTTTTATTTTGTGGGGTTCAATGACTTATAGACGATGGTTTTTATTTTTTTACATTAATTGATCTTAACTTAGACTATTATTTACACAACAACCTTTGTCTTAAGCTAAATCTTACATGTTAACTTATAAATACACACTAATTACATTACATTTTGTTTCTGGTGATCACTTTCTCTACAATCACTCTGCAATATTTTAAAAATTTATTTCTTATATTATCATCGTCCATTATAACACAAATAC
Organism: Leptidea juvernica; assembly: GCA_949711755.1. Taxonomy (NCBI): domain Eukaryota; kingdom Metazoa; phylum Arthropoda; class Insecta; order Lepidoptera; family Pieridae; genus Leptidea; species Leptidea juvernica. Next base: position 9,442 of record CATIXQ010000792.1, read on the forward strand.
TGTCCTGATTTGTCCAGAACTGCTAAAGTCTATTGGGGACTTGAACCCGAAATAATAAGAACCATTTACACAGCAGCAGTAGAGCCCATCATATTATATGCTGCATGCGCATGGGGACCAGCGGCACAAAAGGTGTGTGTGAAGCGGAAGTTGTATACCGTACAGAGATAATTTGCTCAAAAAGTCATCAAAGGATATAGGACGATATCTTTAAACTCAGCGCTGATGCTTGCTGGGCTGCTTCCACTGGACTTACGGATCCAAGACGCAGCCATCCTATACGAAGTAAAGAAAGGTTACTCTCGTAGCGTGATAGGAGACCGTGAGGTTGAGAGACCTATGCCCAGCGTTGAAGCGCCACACCCAGCGGACCAACTACAAATATCGTTCCAATGTCTGATGGATGATGCGGAAATCCTCCAACACCCTGGACTAAAAATTTATACTGACGGCAGCAAAATCCAAGGGAGAGTTGGAGCTGCATTATCACAGTGGGAGAACGGTGTGGAGACCTGTAACAAAAAATTTAAGCTAGATAACTTTTGCAGTGTGTACCAGGCCGAATTATTGGCACTATTTAAGGCTACAGAGCAGGTCCAAAAAAGTAAGGCGGCCACCGCAAACGTTTACAGCGACTCCCGCGCCGCATTGGAAACGGTGGTGGGTGGAGTTTCGCTTCATCCCCTGGCCGTAAAAACGCGCGAGAATTTGAAAAACATCGGGATTCAGAACAAAATAGTAAATCTATTTTGGGTCAAAGCGCATGCGGGGTTGGAGGGAAACGAGAGAGCTGACGAGCTGGCTAAGGATGCTGCGCTGTTATTAAAAGTCAAGCCTGAGTATAACAGGTACCCTATAGCTAGTATTAAGAAAGAAATAAGAGCGGAGACAACGAAAGAATGGGACAGCAGATACCAAGGGGGAGTTACAGCTTCAGTGACAAAGACATTCTTTCCAAACATCCAGAAAGCGTATAAAATAATTAAGAAAATAAAGCTGGACCCGGTTCTTGTACAGCTGTTTACGGGGCATGGTGGGTTCTCCCAATACTTAAATAGATTTAAGCGGAAGGAGAGCCCATCGTGCAGCTGTGATAAGGATGAAGAAGAAACAGTTGTACATGTAATAACACAGTGCCCAATCTTTGGTAAAATTAGAGCGGAATTAGAGGTAGAAATAGGAATAGGGTTAAATCAGGTTAGGTTAGGTTAGGTTAGGTTTTTTTTTTTTTTTTCCTGTCCGGGAGTTAACAATATTTACACATTAGGTTTACATTTTTACTTAATTAATTTTAGCTTATAGTCTTATATTACATTACATTGTAGAAACTTATCATACATTTTTATTTAACTTGTTTTATTTCTTATTATTACTTTACTGGCTATGCTCTTACAGTACTCTATGAATTTACTTTGATATTTCTTATCACTAATGAAAATTTTAACATTTGTTTCATCTATATCTAGCCCTAGTATTTGCTCCACTTCATACCTTTCTATAGCATAGATAGGACACTCCAATAAGACGTGTTGAACGCTTTCATCCTGCCCGGGTTCGCAGGGGCACGACGGGTTCTCTTTACACTTGAATCTGTGCAGGTATGCAGAGAACCCACCGTGGCCTGTTAATATCTGGGTTAAGATTCCCGTCATCTCTATTTTTTTAATAACTCTGTAGGCGTCAACAGCATCTGGAAAAAACATTTTTGTCGTGCCTGCAGTTTCGCTATTCTTATATCTCCAGTTCCATTTGTCAAGCGATTCCAAACGGATTTGTCGCTTCACAAATGAGACTGGACAACGGTCATATTCGGGCTTCCTTTTTGAATTGGTCGCTTCTTTTGCAAGCTGGTAAGCACGCTCATTACCCGCCAGACCTGCATGAGCTTTTATCCAAAAAAGGAAAACCGATTTATTCTGTTTTTTCACGATACTTGTGCTCCTCCTTATGTCTGCAGCCAGAGGGTGACTAGTATGGTGGCCGGTGATCGTCTC
>CATIXQ010000793.1:0-11428 GCA_949711755.1 Leptidea juvernica
CTTACATAAAAAATCGCCGCGAGGTTTCACTGACACTGTTTCAGCCATTGTTAAATTCTTAATAAACTTAATAAAACGTCATGTAAAAGAGAATATTAATACCAAAAACAAAAACAAACATTAAATGCTCCATAGGCTAAGTAGAATCGAGAAATCATTTGGAGGCAATGATATTACATTTCACAATAACCTTCATGAAAACAAACTATTAATTTAATTCATACTATGAATTTAAATAAAACACTATTAAAGGATTGAAACGCGTGTAAGCGTAACTGAGTTCTTACATTAGATTTTTGCGTAAAAGTTAAATTTTTTATTTTTATTTTAGTTAACCCGATGTTTTAAGACCCTTCCAGATTTCGTTTTAGTCATTTAAAAGTGTTTTATTTAAATGTATAACACTCGAAGTAAATACCATCACACTATGAGTTTTTCAAATAAAATAAGAATTTCTCTCAACAATTTCAAAAATTAAATCATACGAAAACTTTTTCTTAATTTTCACTGCAATGTATGAGATTATTTAAATGATAAGAAAACATGGGTACAATATGTCCTAGTCTTTCAACTTTCAGCAAAATGTTCAACTTTAATTGTGGGTAGAGATTGGATTATTAACTTTTCTAGGCCAAAATTAAAGCGCATGTGTGTGTAATCACTCAAACAAGTAAATAATAATAATTAAGTATTGACACACTTTTACACAAATTATCCTGCTCCAAACTAGGCATAACCTGTACTATGGGTACAAGACAACTATATAATACAATAAACTTACTTAAACATAAATACATATAATCCTATCATCCATGTCTCGGTAACAAACATTCATATTCATCATATAAATGTTTGCACATACCGGCATTTGAACCCGGGACCACTAGCTCAGTAGTTACTAACCACTGGACTATAGGGGTCGTCGAGATATATAGTATGCTTTGCTACTATTGTGTACGAACGTGCTGTGTCACTGTGGAACTTTTTATGCATTAGATTGACGAGACGTACGAGGTTGAATATAAATATAATAGGTATTAACGCTACTTGCAAAAATAGTATTTTATTACATATTTTTTTTTTATGGAATAGGAGGACAAACGAGCGTACGGGTCACCTGGTGTTAAGTGATCACCGCCGCCCACATTCTGTTGCAACACCAGAGGAATCACAAGAGCGTTGCCGGCCTTTAAGGAAGGTGTACGCGCTTTTTTTGAAGGTACCCATGTCGTATTGTCCCGAAAACACCGCACAAGGAAGCTCATTCCATAGCTTTGTAGTACGAGGGAGAAAGCTCCTTGAAAACCGCACTGTAGAGGACCGCCACACATCCAGATGGTGGGGATGAAATCCTAACTTGTGGCGTGTCGTGCGAAGGTGGAATTCGGGGGCAGGAATCAGGTTAAACAGCTCTTCGGAACACTCCCCGTGATAAATGCGGTAGAAGACACACAATGAAGCGACGTCTCTACGCAACGCCAAGAGATCCAGCCGTTCACAGAGCACTGAGTCCCCGACAATTCGAGCTGCTCTACGTTGCACGCGGTCAAATGGATCGAGCAGATACTGGGGTGCGCCAGACCAGAGATGACAGCAATACTCCATGTGTGGAGTATTTTATTACATTGTAACAGGTAATAGCTATTTAAAGTAAACTTACGAGTTTAAACTAATTTGTTTAGTTGTTTAAAATATAATATTAGGTGTATTTTTATTTAGTTAAGTTCTCGTAAAAAGCTTCGTCAAGCTAGACTGCTTCTCGCAGAGTGGTGGGGTGGGTCGGTATGTTCCCTAAAAACGTGGTTGAGGGGAACAATGGCTGGTCCTTGAGACGTACACACAGTAACACTAAATGATATATAACTACTACAACTAATTGGATTATTTTTATGGAAAAGGACGATAAACAAGCGTACGGGTCACCTGGTATTAAGTGATCACCGCCGCCCACATTCTCTTGTAACACCAGAGGAACCACAGGAGCGTTGCCAGCCTTTAAAGAATGTGTACACGCTTTTTTTTAATGTGCCCATGTCGTATCGTCCCGGAAACACCGCACAAGGAAGCTCATTTCACAGCTTTGCAGTACGTAGAAGAAAATTCCATGAAAACCGCACTGTGGAGAACCACCACACATTCAGATGGTGGAGATGATATCCTAATTTGTGGCGTGTCATGCGAAGGTGGAATTCGTCGGAAAGAATCAGGTGAAACAGCTCTTCGGCTCAACTCCCCATGAAAAATGCGGTAAAAGACATGAATAATCATAAAAGACAATGAAGTGACGTCTCTACAGAAACATCAAGTGATCCAGCCGTTCACTGGATACGGGGTCCCCGACAATTCGATTGAATTGTCAAACACCCATAAGACTTGTGAACAAATAAAAAATTAAATAGTAAACCACCAACATTGTCTACACACCTTCAGTTTTAACTGTACAGTCGAACTGTACAGTTAAAACGTAGGTCCATACAGCCTACACACGTTCAAGTAAAAATATATGATCTTTCAGATTTATCATCATGGCCTCCATAGACGACGCTTTAGCGATCGTAGGGCTAAGGTATGTGTTAAAAGAAAATAGAAGAAAACGAAAAAAACGTGAATTGTGGTGTAAACACTGGCTTCTGTTGAGAAAATTGTATTCACACACATCCTTGATAAATGAATTGAGAATTACTCCAAAAGATTTCAATAATTATTTGAGAATGAATGAAGATACATATTTGCATCTGCTTTCATTAGTGACACCATTAATAAAAAGGCAAGACACCATATTGAGAAATGCTATAACACCTCATGAAAGATTAACGGCAACTTTAAGATTTTTAGCTACAGGGAGATCTTATGAATGTTTCAAATTTTCTACAATAATATCACCACAAGCACTTTCCGCCATCATACCAGAAACCTGCGAAGCAATTTATAAGGTTTTACATAAGGACTACTTAAAGGTAAAAATAAAAAGACTCATGTTTTATTTATTTTTTATTCAAATTTTAATCATATGTATCGCGATTTGTAATTCGCGATACATATGACATATGACATATGACCCGGCTGTTTCATCTGTCCAGTCCGAGATTGATAGTTGGACAGTAGTAGAATTTCTTGACCATATGAAGATGTATTTGTTTGTCATCTGAGGTGCTAGTGTGCCTGCTTGATAGTACTGAGGTTGATGCATGGGTGACTGATTTGAAGTACCTGTATATTGTAATGGTGATGGCATAGAGTTATGAGACGATGATGGCAAAGAGCTATGAGATGGTGATGGTATAGAAGTTGAACTACTTGACCGTAATCGAAAATTATTTAGTATCATTGTTTTTGGAGCCATTACTCTATGTGACATTGTAAGATTTCCCATCTCAGCTTCGAATAAAGTTTCATTTATTATTTTTTCAGCCAACAGCTGTTGCTGTTTATTTTTAAAGTCTCGAAGTTTCAATGCTACCATTTTTCCGATAATGTCGTAGCGATCGTCTTGATATGTCGGCCGTTTAAAGTGGTCCTGAACGGATTGCAAAACGTCTTTTGTTAAATCTTCATTATTTTTCCGCTTTGTTTGCCGTTTAGATGCCGAACCATGAGCAGACGAAGTTGAAGCAGTAATTGAGGTGAAAGCCGCAGGACTCTGAGCAGAAAGATTTTCAGTAACATCTAACTCTGAATGCGCTGCTTCATTTTCAGACACTGATGTTGCACCCGATGATTCCAAGACGTTAATCTGTAACATTATCTTTGTTTCAGTTTCCACAAAGTTGCAGTGAATGGAAAGCAATTAGTGCATTATTTGAAGAAAGATGGAACTTTCTACATCTACTTGGCGCAATAGATGGTAAACATATTGCTATTACCCCACCTAAAGGATGTGGATCGGAATTTTACAATTATAAAAGACACCACAGCATGGTACTTATGGCTATTGTTGACGCTCAATATCAGTTTTACAAAATACGAAATTTTTTGAAATGCTCCGAAACAACCAATTGGAAATTCCAAGCGAAGAAGCAGTAAGAAATACTCAGAGACGTTTGCCATAGGTACGTTTTTGTTTCTGATGACGCATTTCCGTTGAGACCTGATATGATGAAACCTTTCAGACAAGCAGAATTGACTTCAACAGACAAAAAAATCTATAATTATCGTGTTTCGCGCGCACGACGAATTCTGGAAAATGCCTTTGGCATTCTGGCTTCATGTATCAGAATCTTCCATACGGCTATAAATTTACATCCAAATAAAATTGAGTCCGTCGTTATTGCATGTTGTGCATTACATAATTATCTAGTTAGAAAACTGCCAAATTCTTATACAAGTCTAGATTTTTTTTTTCATGGATTAGGAGGACAAACGAGCGTACGGGTCACCTGTTGTTAAGTTATCACCGCCGCCCACAATCTCTTGCAACACCAGAGGAATCACAGGAACGTTGCCGGCCTTTAAGGAAGGTGTACGCGCTTTTTTTGAAGGTACTCATGTCGTATCGTCCCTGAAACACCGCACAAGGAAGCTCATTCCACAGCTTTGTAGTACGTGGAAGAAAGCTCCTTGAAACCGCACTGTGGAGGACCGCCACACATCTAGATGGTGAGGATGATATCCTAACTTGTGGCGTGTCGTGCGAAAGTGGAATTCGGCGGGAGGAATCAGGTTAAACAGCTCTTCGGATAAATGCGGTAGAAGACACACAATGAAGCGACGTCTCTACGCAACGCCAAGTGATCCAGCCGTTCACAGAGCACTGGGTCCCCGACAATTTGAGCTGCTCTGCGTTGCACGCGGTCAAATGGATCGAGCTGATACTGGGGTGCGCCAGATCGGAGATGACAGCAATACTCCATGTGTGGCCGGACCTGCGCTTTGTAGAGCGATAGTATGTGGGCCGGCTTGAAGTATTGCCGTGCTCTATTGATGTGTTTTTTTTTATTATTATTATTTCCTTTAAAGTTAAAGTTATTATATATTTTATTTTATGAAATGCTCACATAATGCCTCTATTTATTCACGGTATGTGTGGATTGATGCATCTACTATACTCAATAACTCTTGTGTTTATAAGTATTAATTTACTTTTTTTTTTGACTTAATAATGTAAGCCTTTCAGTTTTTGACTTTTGAGTATTTTTATTGCGTCACTTTGCATATATTGTAATTGAAATGATTTGTAAAACAACTAAAATGTAAATCTTGACTTAAAAGAGTGGCAATGAGTTTCTTGCTACTTCTTCTCATTAGCTCAACCCTTTACGAAGTAGCGGTAAATTCAATAAGAAACAATATTTATATATATTTTTTGACATTCATAAGTGTCATTTTTGTGACCTACATGAATAAAGTGTTTTTGAATTTGAATTTGAATTTATTAATGACGCCCAGTTTCTTTGAAGCCAATTTGGCTTTGCCTTCCAGATGACCACGAAATTGGCAATCGCTCGAGATTTCGAGACCCAGTATTCCAATACTAGGCGATGCTTTGAGGGAAGTATTGTCGAAGAGCGATGATACGACAAATGGAGTTTTTTTAGTGGTAAACGCGCAAACTTGAGACCTCTGGGGGTTAAATTGGACACGGTTCAATTTTCCCCATTCCGCAACCTTCTCAAGAGAGGACTCGATAGAAGACACAAGTTTCTCCCGGCACTGGTCGACGATTTCCCGAGAGAGATCTGCGTGGCCCGTGTATACGGCATCACCAGTGCTGTCGTCTGCATAGCAATGAATGTTGGAGGTGTCCAACATATCATTGATATGCAGAAGAAACAGCGTGGGAGACAGCACACTCCAGCATTCACGGGCTTCGGGTTCGAGCAATATCCGTCGACAACGACCTGTATACTGCGCCCAGTGAGGAAGCTGGAGGTCCACTTGCACAAGCTCTCGGGAAGCCCAAAGAATGGAAGTTTGGAGAGGAGCGCCTTGTGCCATACACGATCAAAGGCCTTCGCTATATCCAGGCTAACTGCCAGGCCTTCCCCCTTGCTTTCAATAGCCGCAGCCCATCTATGTGTTAGGTATACCAGAAGATCACCTGCCGACCGACCATGGCGAAACCCGTATTGTCGGTCGTTGATCAACTGGTGACCCTCTAGGTATACCAAGAGCTGACGGCTAATTATGCTCTCCATGATTTTGGGGAGCAGGGAGGTAATAGCAATAGGCCTGTAGTTTGCCGGATCCGAACTGTCTTCTTTTTTTGGATCGGATGGACATGGGCTGACTTCCATGAGTCAGGGACTACGCCTTTAGAATAAGAGTGCCGGAATAAACGCGTTAGCACCGGCGTCAACTCAGTAGCACACGTTCTAAGCACGATTGGAGAAATGCCATCCGGCCCGCTCGACTTCCTGATGTCCAACGAAAACAGAGCTCGCCTAACAGTTTTCTGTCTGAACTGTACTTCAGGCATAGAGCTCTGACTTGAGTTTGTCATTGGTCATGCGCGGTTCTGTGCCCTCCCCAGAATACGAAGGGCAGCCCGAGCTAGAGTGCTCGGGGAGGGATTCTCCAACTCTGGTAGAGCCGGTACCCTCCTGGGGTAAAATCTTTTTTAGTTCCGCTGTCATATTCGGGTGGAGGGGGGGGGGGGAATGGCCACCGGTCCACGACACTAACCTATGCGAAACATAGCGGCACCAGGCCGCTACTTCACGCCGGTATTGTGTGCGAGTGTGGTAATTAACCCGGATGAGTCTGGCCCGATTGTGCTGACGTCAAAAGACGGCAGCTTGACTCTCCCACTTCTCAAAAGAGCTACCATAGCTAGCTAGCTAGAAAACTATTTTAACAATGAAGGTCAGGTCCCTTGGCAAATTAATTTTATTTGATTTAATATAATTATACTTATTTAACAAAGATACCTATAAGTTCTTTATAACAGCCTCATTATTACTTTTAGAATCTATTTCACGTAGTTTTAAAATAAGTTTTTTCATAAGCTGAATCTTTTATTACTCTATTATAATAATCCTTGCTCTTGATTTTCCATAACGAAGGCTCCGATTGGTATAGTAGTATAAACTCTTCCAGCCATTCGCGTTGAGCCATGGTCGATAAGTTTTCGCAAAGGTAGATAGCAAGGTCGATACGTGTTCACTTCACGCTCGCTGTGACAAAACTGCGCAGTTTTGACTACACACTCTCAGTTTTAACTGTACAGTTATATCTGTACAGATTTATCTATTCATATTTTGATTAGATTCAGTTAAAACTGTACAGTTCAACTGTTTATTCTACACACCTAACCATTTAACTGTACAGTCGAACGGTACAGTTAAATCGTTAGGTGTGTACACAGTGCACAGTTAAAACTGAAAGTGTGTAGCCCGCATTACATAGAAATTTTACGTTGTTGTGCAGTGCAATGATAAATGATAAGCAGGAAAGTATTTATAAGGACTATGTATTTACGGATGCATTATATTAAAAGGCGCATATAATAAAATATTTAAGTCATTTCTAATATACTAGTACCGCTTCAAAAGCAAATGGCGCTCTGAGAGAGAAGAAGTGGCGCAAGAAACTCTCTCAGCATTCTTTTTTTTATTGATTTATTTATATTTATTTGATATAATACTGAATAGAAATAAATATGATACAGTGACGTTATTTCAATCACCTATTAAAATCTAATTGATTCATTCATTTCAGGTCATTTAAAATATATTGTATTTCAAAAAAATTCCAACTTTGAAAGTATTAAGACACCCAACATAATATGAATACAAAATTTTAGTAAGCTCTACACTAACTTTAAAATGGAATTTAAAGATTAGTCAGAAAATGGCTACTGAACAGAACATTTTGGCATTATTTTTTAATAGCAAATTAAACAGTTGTCATTGGCTGTAACCCAGCTGTCTATACATTCGATGTCCTCTTCAAAAATTCCAACAAGATTTTTATCTACCGTAAGGTAAGAGTACGTGCTACGGTTCTTAATAATAGAGAACTCTTGCCAAGTTGTCGGCTCTCTTATATAAGCAAAACAGTTCTAAGGAAATTATTAGTAAACTATCTCAAATTAAGTATTTATATTAAGATTGAATTATATAGATGTAATTAAACGTAATGGTTGATTTTATTTATTTAAGTGGTATTCTAAGAGAAATGGCAAACTTATCTTGCTGCAAAAGTGTGGTTAAAAGTTACACTCGACAATGTGGTAGATGATAAAAATCTGTATAAAAAAGTAAGTTATATCCCGGCAATGTTATCTTCCATACCAAATAAAAAATAATATATCGTTATCTTTATAATAATATATTAGCGACCCCGGTTTTGTACTGACAGGAAAACCATCAGCCTGTTACAGCATAGACCATGTGGATTAGATTTGAATGAAACTTAACATAAGGTTATTTTTTAATATTTTATTTGTTTTTCTTCAGTTTAATTTATACTAGACACATTGTAGACTTTTCTTTTGATTATGTAGTAAACATGAAATAAATGCCTTTTCACTTTTAAAGTTTATAAGCAGATAGTTAAGTATGAAAATGTTGCCATATGCTATTATTACCCTGTTACACCTCTGCCCTCACGCGGATGACGTCACAGCGTCGCTTTGTTACGGTGTGCAAAATATGCATCACTTGGATATTATTTTCAATACACAAACTACGATTTGCTTTTTCTGTATTCTTGAATAATATAAAGGTAGTGTGTTATAAAGCTCATTATTATTACACAAATAAAATTTGAGAACAAAATTTTATTGAACGATGCGGGACTCAAACCCACAACCTCTGGCGTTCGAGTTCGAGTCGTATCGTCATAAAATCGTGTATACTTTCTTCAACTCTCAGGTTGTGGCTTCATTAATACACGAATTTTATTTGTGTATTAATCCTACAAGTAAGGCTTATAACTTTAAAAATATAGCATTTTGTTCATTATTATTATACAAAGTACAAAGAGTATTTATTTTTCTGAGAGAACTATTATAGCGACACAGAACAACAGAAACTACAGAAGTATTAACAACAAAAGTCAAAACGTAACAAAGAAAACTTGAAAAACAAAGCAGTGATAGAACAGAAATATCACGACATCTATCGGTAGTGAAACTGCAAACCGTACTGACGCAACAGGACGAGCGCGAGGGGTGAGAGGGGAAGGGGAGGGAGTATTACGTTCCAGCAAGGTCCAGAGACAATATGGCCATGTAGTTAATGTACAAGCTTTTTTTTTAAATTAATTAAAGGAATCTAAAATCTCGCATACCTTAGTAAACAAATTCATCAATGGACAACTGGCACAAATATTTTCCAAAAATTTGAGTTGCGAACAACTAACGAGATGATAACTAGAAAAACGTCACTTAACAGTAAGTTTATCATATCATTTGTCGAGGTCAGACAAGCCAAAAAATAGAAAATATTATGCTAGGCTATACAATATGTATGCAATATGCTATACAATAAAATAATTAATTAAATAATGTGAGTAAAATGATAAATAGGCGATACTTATTTTGTAAAACCTTACCATGCACCTTTATATTTAATGGCAAGCAATAAAATGAGAGAATACAACAATACTTTTCTCAGTAAAACAACATTGAGATTTATAATAGTCTCGTTATATTTTTCAGAAATAAATTTTACGGCCACTACAGAAAAGCAATTCTTTTGTGAAGTTACAAAGTATTATTATTGCGGCCCAGTCCATGATTGAAGGTTATAGGATATCTTCTTCTCCTCGGTCAAAAACCGCTCGGCATCTAAAAATTTGTCACCATATCTTTCTGTTAGGGGTCATTCAAGTACACTCATGCGCGGGACCGACCACATCAGATTTGTTTGGCTCGGTCCATCGCATGGGTGAGGCGGTCTAGTGCCCTCCACTTTACCCTGGAAGAATATGGATACTTGTGCATAGAAGGCGAGTATGCAAGACTGCACTGTGGCAGATAAACCCTGCTTGATACCTAGTTCCTGTTCTATTGAAAGATTTGGTCGGAATCCGGTCCACATTACTTCAATCACCTTTCTCCTGTCTTCACAAAGAGAGAGTTCTTCTTGCAGAGATTCTATGTTTTTCTGTACAATTTCTTTATAATGAGCATAATATTATTTACTATGTTCAAAAGGTATATTTTTTGAATAAACATCCTCTGCACTATAGCTACGAGTGCCCAAGTGTTAAAATGCTAACTACGAATCTGTGTTACAAGTCTTTCGGCTATTTCATTTGTTGAGGTAATCTTGCAGGTTCCACTTTTATTCAAACTCAAATTCAAATATTTTTATTCAAAATGTTGTCACATCACTTATTGAAAGTCAAAAACTACCACCCATTCCTAAATGAATGCCTCAGACCTGAGAAGAACGGGCGCACTCAATGTTAATAAGTAAACTACATAATGCTGGCATTCAAGAAACTTTACTGTCCTGGCTCTCGTCGTTTTTGTCGTACAGACAACTACAAGTTGTGGTTTGCGGGTATCAATCAGATCCATTCATGGCTCCATCTGGAGTCCCTCAGGGATCCCATCTAGGTCCTATATTATTTTTAGTATTTATTAACGACTTGTGTAACCATATAAAATCTTCAAATTTTTCGTTATTTGCTGACGACTTAAAGATATTTAAAGCTATCCAAAATCCGTTAGACTCGATTTCCCTTCAAAATGACTTAAACAGTATTTCCCAATGGTCTATTAAAAATAAATTGCCCCTTAATGTAAAAAAATGTCAGCATATAAAATTTACAAAGAAACGAATTCCACTTAATACTTCATATTCTTTAAATAATCTTTTATTAGATGAAGTGGATGAAATCAGAGACCTTGGAATTATTTTAGACAAGAAATTATCCTTAAATACACACATAGATGTAACAATCAATAAATGTTACAAATTATTAGGCTTTGTTTGGCGCAATTGCAAAACGTTTAAATCATGTTTAGCTCTTAAAATTGTTTATTTTGCTCTTATTTGTAGTTTATTAGAATACGGCTCCACCGTTTGGAATCCATTCTATAAGGATCCTTTCAAAAGAATCGAAAGAATCCAGAAACTCTATCTTTTTTTGTTGTCAGTACATGTAAAAAAACAGTTCGAGTTAACCTCTTATAACGATAGATTGCATTTCTTTAATATAACGTCACTAGAAAATCGTCGCAGGGCGAATGATCAAATGTTTCTATACAAAATTTTAAATCACAAATTAGACTGTCCCAATATCCTAGCCAAAATTAAATTTTCAGTGCCACGCGAAAGATCACGTTTCACAAATTTCAAACCTTTTATTAGAAATTTATATAGAACTGAACTCGGTGCTAATAGTGTTTTAGAAAGGATCTGCCGGGAGCACAATAATCTTTTCAAAACTACTCGTGTTGACATCCACTCCTCCTCCCCTACGCATTACAAAAAATTATTGCAGCAATTTATCAGTGCAGGAACCACATAACTTA
>CATIXQ010000794.1:0-11428 GCA_949711755.1 Leptidea juvernica
GTGGCCTCTGTGGCAGCGTTGGCAGCCGGAGGAGACCTCGCCCAGGCGTTTACCTTCGGGGGCGGCGCAGGTTTGAAGGTCGGAGTGAACTCCACCTTCTCTGCTCTGCCTTGCGGCTGGCGGCACCCTGGGTGACGCCTGTGTTTGGGTGCCTTGGGACACCCGCGATAGCTCGCGGGGTGCCCCTTCTCCCCGCACAAGACGCAGACCGGGGGCTCCGCGCATTGCGCTGGTCGAGGGCACTCCGGCGTGCCGTGTTTCCCGAGGCACTTCACACACCTCGGGGTGTGTTCGCAGTTTCGTGCCGAGTGCCCGTATAATTGGCATCTGTGACACTGACCGGGCCCCCCGCGGTTGCGAGGAGCTTCTGTACGGATGCCCTGAAGGGAGCAAATCGATTTAATATTGAAAATTTCCTTTCCCTCTTGCGTGAGGTCGAGGATGACGAGAACCATGTTAACTGGTTGTTTGTTGGTGGTTCCGCGCATACGGTGCACCTCATGTGCAGGGTAACCCTACTCTTTGAGGTCCGACATGTCGGCCTCGTCTAATTCTTTGGGGACGTTTCTTATAACGACCCTCAGACGCTTCTCCTCAGGCAGGGCGTACGTGTGGAAACCCACACTCAGCTCTCTAAGAAGAGATGTCAAGGCGCGGTGGTCCGCTACCTCTTTCGTCTCTACTTTGATGAGAGATTGGTACGCCCTCGCCTGGAAGGAGAGCGTCTTCGGGATCCTATTTTTGATAGCTAGCCAGCGGCCTCGGTCTCCTATAAAAATAGGAGGCGGGCGCTTGGTCGGAGGCGGTACGCGGGCTTTAGCGGGCGCGGGCGCGGACGCGGGAGTGGGGCCAGTCGTGGCCGCGGCTTTCTTGGCGGGTGTGCCATCAAGAGAAGGCGCGCTTCTTCTTGCGACTGACGGTGATGAAGCCGTCAGCATCCGACGCTACACTCTCCGCTCTTGACGGTAGAGCGGTTTCCGGCTGGGCCGGTGTAGCACTGGAAGCCTGAGGGGCTTTCGTGCGGTCAGGACTGACCGCGGGGACCTTAGGGGTCGCCTGCGCGTCGAAGTACGCCTGTAGGACAGGCGGACGGGCTGATCGGGTGATCACTTTTCTCGGTTTGGCCGAGGCCACGGAACTTGCGTCGGACGCATTACCTATCTCCATTTCGGATTCCCCGTCGGAACTCGAAATGTCAGATGACGATTTGTATTTTTTGGATTTCGCTCTAAAAGCCGGATCCACTGTCTCATCTATAGTTTCCTTAATTAGCGGAGCGATCTTCTCCGTAAATAATCTATCTAAGAGAGCGCTGAAGAAGCCCTCGTCGGGAACCATTGGTGAAGCCATGGTTGTTATTAATTAGGTTAAGCGGGTGACAACCCCCGCTGCCCGAGTCAGGCAGAGGGGGAATATAATAATAAAGTGGACAACTATACTTTAGTTGTACACTTGCACATTAATAAAATACTATTAATAATAATGAAATATACAAAAATTAAAAGAAATTAATAATAATAATTAAGCCTAAGACTTAGCTCTGCTGGATGTAGACTGGCTGGGCCGGGACACCGATGCACGCTGTGCAGGCCCCCGCGGAGAAGACACACACGGCACGGTCTGCAACACTCACAAACACACATGATTAGCGTGCAGAATCGCGAAACACAGCACAGGTGCTAACTAACACGATCGTAAAACCGGGTAATTAACACAGATAATAACAAAGCTACGTTCCGCGAAGGAACGTAACAGGTGCGGGACTCAAAGAGTCCCGAACAATAGAGCGCGATAACAATAGCAGCCCAGGTGGCCTGAGCAGATAGTGCGATAGCGCAGGTAATAAAAATATTCGAAGGAGGACAGATAACGCGGCACGTGTGCTCGCGTTGCCTGCCTGAATCGAACTATTGGCATAGGGAACCATATTGTACATTTTTTTACTACGAATATATTATAACCTATATTTAATTATACCTAGTACTATTTTGTGGCTTTGTATATAGTACACATGAACATTGTCGACTATTACAGCCTATTTACACCAATTAATATATTTTGTTTTTTCCAATGAACTATTTACAATCTGACTTAAATTAATGTTGCTGCCGTTACTCGGCAGCACATCCACAAGGATCCTAAAACAAAACACCTCGAACAACTTCCTGTTTTGTTTGCTTATAAGCAAAGGAAGGTTGGCCTCGAGTACGGCCACACCCCTTTGCACTTCCAGGTCGAATCTCTACCGGCCGAACCTAGGGCAGTAGAGCAGCAGGTGCAATGCACTTTCGTCCGTTTGACCGTCGCATATGCACACTGGGCTATCCTTCAGTCCGAACCGGTGGAGATACGCCGAGAAGCCGCCATGGCCTTGACGTCCGGCAGGAACGCCTTTGTAACACTTGCAGTTTGACCCACAGTGTAGCGCTCCTGCCAGACGCCAAGGGTCTCGGCTCGGATTTTGCGACGGAGAGTCGAAACCGGCACTCCATCGTATGCAGCCCTCAATTTCGAGTGGAGCGCCGCGTCCTTCGCCAAGTGGTCAGCCCTCTCGTTCCCTTCGATACCTACATGCGCCCGCACCCAGCGGAACCGAATGGTTTTACCCATATTTCGAGCCCGCTGGATAAGGTTTTTAATTTCAAAGGCTATCGGGTGGAATGAAGATCGATCCCTTAGCAGCTCCAGCGACGACCTGGAGTCACTAAGGATCTCGACCCTCATATCGGGCATCTTCAAGATGTCCTCGATAGCCTTCGTAATTGCGCACATTTCGGCTTGGAAGACAGAGCAATAATTCTCTTATTTGAGTTTCATTGCTCTGACTTCCAAGCCTTGCCGCCTGTATGAAATTCCGGCTCCAACCCTGCCCTGTATCTTGCTGCCGTCGGTGTAGACCTGCAGGTAACCCTCTCCTTCTCCTGGGTCATCCTGCATCTCTACCACGTCGGTCTCGGCCTGTGTCTCCTCGAGACAGCAGAATTCTACCTCAGGAGCGAGGGTCCCCAGCCGTAGACCCGCCGGAGGACGGAATTAGCGGTCCGCGCGATAGTCTCCGGAGAGGAGCCCGAGAAGACGAGCACTACGTCGTCGGCGAAGGCTTGTACGCGTAGGCCCTCTTCCTCGAGCGCACCCAGTAATGGATCGAGCAGGAGGTTCCAGAATATGGGCCCCCCGATCGATCCCTGAACGCACCCTTTGGTTGTGGGCCTCACGCACTCGGCGCCCGCGTATCGAATAAAGACCTCGCGGTCATGGAGGTAGCTGCACACGGTGGAGTACAGGTTCCCAGGGCACTTCCTGGCGGCCAACTGATGTTTAATAGCCGGCCACCAGGCGCTGTCGAATGCCCCCTCTATGTCTAGAGACACCATCAAAACTACCCTCTTTGCCCTGACCTCAGCTCTGATATGCTCGATCAAAGCAAAGAGGGCATCTTCAGTGCTCCGCTGTGGCATAAAGCCGAATTGGCCCGGGTTAAGCGTCGGCAGTACGTGCCACTTTATCCGTCGTACCATCATCTTTTCCAAGGTCTTACCGTGGACTGATAAAAGTCCAATCGGACGGTAAGACTTTGGGTGCTGGTAGTCGGATTTTCCCGGTTTGGGAAGTATCACGACCGCCGCACGCTTCCACGGCTTCGGGAAGTATCCCACGGCGAGGCACCTGTTGGCTATCTCTAGAAAGAGCCGCGCATCTGCCTCAATGCTCTAAGCACTGATGTCAGCTGTGAACGCGTCCGATCCAGGTGCTTTGCGAGCGCTGAAATCGTGGACCGCCTCCCTAAGTTCCGCAAGGGTGAAAGGCGGATCGTCTTCTGCACAGGATAACTCGCACATAGGGCGGTCCGCCTCTCTCCTTATTGCGGAATGTACGTGAGTGTCGTCCTCCACTCTATCGTCCGGGAAGAACGTAGCTGCAAGGAGTTCCGCACTTTGCTTGGGATCAAGAGTCACTCCGTCCCTCACAAGAAGTTTATCTTCTTGCTTTTTCGAGGTCTGACGGAGGGCTCTGTAGATGCCGTCCCACAGACTTTCGCCTGTTTGCGCCGTGCAGTACTCCTTCCAGCTATGGGTCTGTGCCACTTGTGCGGCAGACTCATACTTTTCCCGGGCGTCGAGATATTGGCGGACGACGAATTCCCTCCTTCATTCATTCTTCTTAGTAACCGCATCGCGCTTCAGGGCCCGAAGTTCGGAGGTCATCCATGGCGGTTCATATTTCAACATTCGCGACAGCTTTGGGATTGCGACCTCACACGCTTGGTGAACCGCCTCCTGATATTCGAGGACAACGTTTTCGATGTCCTCTGGGGCGGTTACGGCCGACACTCTTTCCACTCGGATCTGGCGCTTTTGGAGCTGTAAGATTAGTTCCTTTCGGAACTTATCCCAGTCTGCCTTGCGTGTGTTATATATCCGAGTGGTTGGTGCTGGGCCGGGTGCTTTTGCACGGCCAGCGCGGAGTCCTATCCTTAGAGCGTTGTGATCGGAACTGACCATGTTGGGGTCCACCCTCCAGGACTCCATCCTTGACAAGATACTTCGGCTGCACACCGTAATGTCGACTCTGCTTGTACAGAGACGACCTCCCCGAACCACTTGCAATGTTGGTTCGGTACCGGTGTTGAGGATGTGCAGCTGTTTGTCGTCGAAGTATCCTGCCAATTCGGCTCCCCGGTGGTCCTCGTCTGCGCTTCCCCACCATGGGCTCCACGCATTGAAGTCACCCCCGATCACAACACTCAAGGTTCCCAACTTGGATCGGACACTGGACAGACGTTCCAGGTATGGTATCCAGGGGTTTGTCCCCCTCCAGGTAAGCGGACACTATTCCAAGTGTCCAGTTGGAGAACTCGATGGTGATTGCCACTATGTTCTCCGACTGGAGGCTCGGGTCACACCTAACCTGGAGGTCTTTATCAAAGACCGCTATTGCGGCCTTTGCGGGATTGGTCTTACTAATCCCCTGGTCCATCTGAAAGACGCGCACCCCTGGATACCGCTTCAAGGCACCTTGATTACCTGTGTAGGGTTCCTGCAGCAGTGCCAGGCTCACCTTCTGACTGACAGCTTCTTCCATCAGCTCGTCGGTTGCCAGTCGCTTCCGCTGTAGATTTACCTGTATCATGTGCCTTGAAGCAGCATCCCCGGGCCCACGACCTCCTGGATTCGCAACTGCGGTGCCCTTAGCAGTAACTCACGCCAAGGCGGGCAATGGCATCCCATTTCCGCCTCACCGGACAGTCGCTACTAAACGCACCGTGGTCGGTCTTGTCCAGCTTAGCGTGTCGACAGTTGACACAGCTGGGCGGCTCTCCCGTGACCTAGTCGGGGCACTCACTTCTCACGTGTGGCCCCCCGCAGTGGCTGCAAAGGTCCGAAGACTCTTTGCAGTGGCGCCGCCCGTGCCCAAAGGCTAGACACTTTGAGCACTGGATCAACGGCGAGAAGTCCTCCACCCTTGATCGCTTAAGATCGAGGTGGACAGACCCCCCCTCAACCATGCGGGCCACCCGCAAGATAAGATGTGTGAGGTGCGGGTTGCGGCACCTTCGGCGGAAGCATGCCTCTACCGTTTGCTGGTCTTTATGGAGGCCGGTAAAGAGCTCTTTGTTCTGGGCTCGTAAGACTGCAACAACCTCCTCGTCCTTGAGGCATGAGAGGACGTCCCTGATGATAATCATCGGGTTCTTTCCTCTCGCCTCCTGGACTTTGAGGCCCGAACCAGCCCCGAGCCGCGTCTTTACGGCCTCCACCTCACCCTTAGTGCCGCATGTCAGCACCACCTTCCTATTTCGGACCATGCGTACGCTGTCCACTTTGGCGCCGGTCCTTGTTGGGTCAACGGCCTTCCTGATCTTGGTGACCACATTGTCACTCGAGTCTTCTGGTGACTCACTGGTCACCACTATTGAGTGGCCGGACTTGACCGGTGCCTTTGCAGCCATCGCCGCGTAGGTAGGCAGCGCCTGAGCCCGTACGAGCTCCTCTAGGAGCTTAGATGTTTTGGCTCCTAGGTCACGCACCTCATCCAACATCTTCACAGCGTCCTTGTGCATTCCCTTCAACTCTTCGAGAAGGGGGCCCAGTTTCGCAGCGGGTGGAGGAGGAGCTGATTTTACCCATCTCTGCTATGACGTCGAATTCGACTACACGGCGGAGTGCCTCCAACTCCTTTCGCAACTCCGCCGTCTACCCCCCACATCTGCATTCTCCAGCCGCTGCGTGAGGAGCAAAATCTGCTCCACGTGACTGGACTCCCTCCTCGCAACGTCCTCCGCGTGGCCATCGCTGTTGCCACTGACCCCTTATTACCAGATCTGATCGGGCGGGATGTTTTGTCGGAAGACGCTGACATAGTTTAGAACGGCAGCAGGTATATAATATTAATAAGAAAATAACAAAGAGAAGAAATATATAAAAGCGGAGATATTAATATTTAGTCAATCTAAATACACTTCGGAAACCAGGAGTCGACCTTGTTGGTGTATTGGGGATTTTTTTGGGATTTAAGGGGAGGGGGAGGTAGGAGAGGAAATCTGTCAGGGCCAAACTGTTCCTTTCGAGAAGACAAACAGCTTGAGCCCAAACTCGGGGGGTCTGGGATGAGGGGGACAAAAGTTAGACCCTGAGGGGGTGAGGTCAAAAATTTCGGGGGGGGGGGAAGGTTTCGGGAGTCGGCCTATGAACGAGTTTAAGGGATTTTTGAGTTTTTTGGGGGAGGGGTAGGTCGGGGGAGACAAACTGCTCCTTTCGAGAAGACAGACGTCCGACGACCAAGGTGTATCTGCATAGCAGGTTGCACCTTGGTCACGGCTCGGGGGAAAATATTTGGGAGGCGGCGTGCCTGGCTACCAGAGGCGTCTCTCAGGTAGTCGGGTGCATCGAGGCGTTGGGCTTACGGGTGGCTTTGGATAAGACTGAGGCCCTTTTGTTTCACGGGCCTCGTCGTGGTCCGCCACCCGGGGCCTCAATAGAGGTGAACTCGGTCCTCGTACCGGTTCAGGCCCACATAAAGTATCTGGGCCTGATCCTTGACGGTAGATGGCTCTTCGACGAGCACTTCCGCCAGCTTGCACCAAGGCTGGTTGACGCTGCGTCTGCCCTCGGGCGACTTTTGTCCAATTTGGGCGGACCCAGCGTCGCTACGCGACAGCTGTACACAGGGGTGGTGCGGTCAATGGCACTGTACGATGCACCGGTGTGGGCGGCGGCTCTGACCGCCCAAAATAGGGCGCGCCTCTGGCGTCCTCAGAGGGTTATGGCGGTTAGAGTCATACGCGGTTACCGCACCGTATCGACGGAGGCGGCGTGCGCATTGGCCGGGACGCCCCCGTGGGATTTGGAAGCGGAAGTGCTCGCCGAAGTTTATCGGCGGACGGCTGAGTTTCGAGCGGGTAGTGGCAGTCGGCCCCCGCCCGAAGAGGTACGCGAGTGGCGAAAAGCCGCCCGCCGAGTTATCCTAGTTCGATGGTCGTCCCGGCTGGAGGTTCCACGTGCTGGAATTGCTGCCGTGGAGGCGCTCCAGCCGGTCATTGTGGAGTGGGCAGGGCGACAGCACGGGGCTCTTTCCTTCCGACTGACGCAGGTGCTTTCTGGGCACGGTTGCTTCGGGAAGTACCTGCACTCAGTCGCAAGGAAGGAACTGAGTCCCGCCTGTCACCACTGCGACTGCAGTGAGGACGCGGCTCAGCATACGCTGGCAGTATGCCCGGCCAGGGTAATTCAGCGCCGGGTCCTCACTGCAGTCAATCGAGAGGATCTCTCGCTGCCGGCCGTCATACGCTCCATGGCTGGCAGCGAAAGGCATTTTACCGCGGTCGCGACCTTCTGCGAGGATGTCATCTCGCAGAAGTAGGTGGCGGAGCGGGCTCGGGAGGACGATGTCCACTCGGACCGTATCCGTCACCGGCGAACCGGGCGGCGGAGGGGCGCTTACATGCGCCTCATGCCGCCCTGAGTGTAGCCGCGGGTGGACGGGACGGGTTTACCCATCCACCCGCCTTAGTGGTCAGCCGCGAAGGGGCGACGTCCGCGTGTACCTGGACGCCGCCTAATTGAGAGTTTATATGGAAGATGGTGCCGGCACTCATGCGGGCACGCGCCAGGAGGAGTACCGGATGTGTTAATAACGCCGTTCCCGGACTCCTCCTACCAAGGCGTGGTATGGTACACCGTGTGGTTTTAGTCGGTTCGATTCTGACACACCACCCTACCGAAAACCCCGGTGGGATGACGGCCCGTGGGGGTTTCCACACGTATAAAAAAAAAGAGGTTAGGTTAGGTTAGGTTAGGTTTTTTTTTTTTTTTTGGAATGAGCAAAGTTCCCTCTTTATGTAAAAAGGACATTCTTCATCTTAAGTTTATTAGTGAGACCGGTTGGAATACAAAGTGTATCGTTATGCGTACTTTATACATAGGTTATTAACTTAATTCTGATACTATACTATCTAACTATAGTACTCCCTTGTTGTACTACACTAACATTTTTTTTTGTTTTTATTTGTTTGTTTGTTTGTTTTTTTTTTTATGATATAACTTTTTTTATGCCTTACCTTTTTTCTTATTTTATTTTTATTTTCCAATATAAACCTTCACATGGATTACATTCCTATTATACTAATTATATTTAAATAGATTTGGTTTGATTAGTCTAGTGCATGGTTAATAGATCATTTAGTAACTCGTACAATTAATATAATTATAGATCCTAGTCTTACAACATAAATATGGCCTGTAGGCCAATTTTTTTTCTTAATATTATCTTATAAGTATTAATATATTTTCCATATTCATTTCTTATATTCTACGGAACCGGTCTCAATTCTCTTCTTATTTATGTTATTGCAATTTACACACCACACAATTACAACTTTTGTATTAAACTATTACTAAATATTACTTATTTACATTATTTATTTATTTTTATAATTTTTGTTGCTATATTGATAGCGTATTTCAAGAATTTTGATCTGTACTCCTTATTGCAAATCAGGGTGCTTAAATTTGAGATTTCAATTTTAATGCCAATTTCGTTTTCTATGTGCAATCTTTCATAACCGAATTTGGGACATCGAGTTATTATGTGTACTACCGTTTCTTCGGCGTCGGGGTGACAGTCGCAAGCGGGGGACTGTCTGAGTTGGAGATAGCTCGCGAATCCACCGTGTCCAGTTAATATCTGAGTCACTGTAGAGTTCCCAAACCATCCCCAATCACCTCGAACAATCTTATATGCGATCCCGACGTCGGGAAAAAATATTTTTGTTAGTTCTGCCGTAGTGCCCTCCGTGTATCTTTTCTGCCATTTCTCTCTGGTGACATTTCTAATCGCGCTCTTTACAAAGGACAGTGGAAAACGATCGTAATCAGCAGCCTTTTTATCTCCGCCTAATGCGGCTGATTTCGCTAACTGATCCGCGCGCTCGTTACCTTCATGTCCCTCATGTGCCTTTATCCAATAAAGATTCACATTAATATTCAACGACTCAAGATCAGCAAGGTTTTTACGTATCTCTACAGCGAGTGGATTAAAAGTTTTATGTTGTTTTATTTATTCCAAAGCTGATCTCGAGTCGCTGAATATATGTACGGTCTTATCCCTACCAACTAATAGTTTGTCAGTGGCCTTTGCTAATGCTATAGTTTCGGCTTGGAAAACGGTGAAATGATAAAAATGATTCGAGTTTATATCTATTCGTCTGCACCTCTTTCCCCTGCCTCCACCACGATAAGGCAGCGCCTACTCTACCATCGATACGGCTTCCATCAGTACAAATGGCCAAATCATTTATCCCCACCAACTCATTTATCTCCTTCGCGGGGTCAGTTAGACATTTAAAATCTACTAACGGGGCCAATGCGGGGTGTCGCGAATCTTAAAATGACACTTTCCGCTCAAGAGATCTATCTAACATTTCTGGGATGGCCCAACCCTGCCTGGCCCTGAACAACGCTCCAGCTTTCTTTACTCTTTGGTCCAGAGGCAAAAGGCCTGACAAAATCAATGCTGCGTGAAGACTGACCGTGCGATGTGCTCTACAGATCTTACGTGCAAAGCCTCTCTGTATAGCATTTAGGGTCCTACGCACGTTCTGCCTCCCCGCAGCAGATTCCCAAACGCTCGAGGAATACAAAACTATTGGCTCTATAACCGAAACATATATGATCCTGATCACCTCAGGGATAAGTCCCCACTCAACTCTGGCCGCCCTGGCTAGCTGTTCGTAAATGCTTGCTGCCTTCTGGCAAACCTGAGCTACGTGACTATTAAAAGTTAACTTATTGTCGAATGTCACCCCGAGGATCTTCATTTCGGTTACATTTTGAATGGTAACGCCACCTATCTTAAGTATAGGGAGATCAAACTTCAGCTTCTTTGTCAAGGTCATAGCGTGCATTTTATGCGGGGCAAACTTTAATTTATTCCTCTGCTCCCAGCCGACAACACGCTCCAGAACCTCATTTGCCTTCCCCTCGATCCCCGCCATGTCATTGCTCGAGAAAATCAGCACCACGTCGTCTGCAAATGCTTGGCAGTGTGCCTCCGATCCTTCCAGCTCCTGTAGCAGATTCCAAAAGAGTGGGCCGCCGATGGACCCCTGAAGACAGCCCTTACTTGTTGTTCTCTCTACTTTTTCTCCAGCATAGCTTAGGGCCACCGACCGGTCCCTCAGATAATCATGAGTTAGCTTCCGTAAATTTATTTGACAGGCTAGTTGTTCCAATTGACATTTTAGCGCCGGCCACCAAGCTCCGTCAAAAGCACCTTCTATATCGAGTGATACCATCACCACGATTTTTCTCCTTGATTTTGTCTTCAATAACTTTTTTCAGTTGGAAGAGAGCATCTTCAGTGGAACGCTGGGGTACAAACCCATATTGACGGATACTGTGTTTGGACTGCGTGTGCCATCGCAAACGGCCAACTAACAGTTTTTCCACAATCTTACCGAGTATTGACAATAAGCCTATAGGTCGGTAAGATTTGGGATCAGCGTAGTTCGATTTCCCCGGCTTCCTTAAAACTACAATAGCTGCCCTCTTCCAGGGTACGGGAAAGCGACCCAGCTGGAGACACTTGTTTAGAAGGGCCAAGAACAGAGATTCATCCACGGCTAGGGCAGCTAAACAAATGTCGGCTGTA
Source organism: Leptidea juvernica (assembly GCA_949711755.1). Classification (NCBI taxonomy): domain Eukaryota; kingdom Metazoa; phylum Arthropoda; class Insecta; order Lepidoptera; family Pieridae; genus Leptidea; species Leptidea juvernica. Next base: position 11,149 of record CATIXQ010000794.1, read on the forward strand.
AACCCGTCGGGCCCTGGAGCCTTCCTTGGGTGAAAGGTAGAGATAGCCTGTCTCAGCTCCGCCAACGTAAAAGGGAGATCGTTCGTTCCATTACTCATATCCATAGAGTTTGCGTAGGTGCAAAAACTAGATTTTTCAGTGCAGATTCTCTGCCCATGGCCGTATGCTAAACACCTTGTACACTGGACCAGTGGAGAAAAATCTTCCATACTGCTGGGGAGACCCTTAGGATGACATGGTTTTGGAGACTGTTGCGGCCGCTACGCCTAAATCGAACTTC
>CATIXQ010000795.1:0-11421 GCA_949711755.1 Leptidea juvernica
GAATGTACAAAGTACTATTTGCTAGCCTCAAAAGGGATACTTGCAACGCAAGCGGTGGCAGCTATTTCGGTCAACGGATAAGCCTAGCTATACAACGCGGAAATGCTGCCAATATTCTTGGTACGCTTCCCCGTAATGACAGTTTTAATTTTATGTAATCATAGTATTGTAAACATAATTAAATATATTATTCTAATTTAAATATCTCATTAAAATAGGCTTTGCACAGGTCGGCCAGAACTATCACAGCGGCGCCGTTTTTCGTGATAAGGCAGTTATAGTGTGGTATTGTAAGTGCTGTTCCGTGCGAGCCCATACTGCGTGAATGTCGAAGCCTTATCAATGTGCGAAGCCACTCTGAACTAAGTAATTGCAGTACAGATATGTAAGTATTAACAGCTATAATATATATCCTACAAATTGAAATCCAATTATTATAACAGTATTATTTAGGTCGCTGGAATTGAAGAAACGAATAATAAATTTTGATTAAACTCAAGCGTTCATGATCGTGATCCGATTCTTAAATATTTCAATTCTGTTCAAAAATTACGTAGAAATATTTCAGATTCGTGTTGAAGAAACACCAATCAAAATATTGTTACTTGTTTAAGAATTAGTTATTATCAACCTATTTTAATTAATATCAGAGTAACGTTTTGAACTGTAAGTAAGTTTCATAAAAGACTAACGGGAGACTAAATTTACGAGTGGGAGGCTCTTTTGCAGGGGATGCTGGCTAGACTATGGGTACAACAACGGCGTCTATATCTGCCGTGAAGTAGTAATGTGTAAGCACTACTGTATAGCTAGTGAAATTACTGGGCAAATTATACTTGATGACTTTATACAAACTAGAGGTCAATTTCGCTTTGTATGCCGATTTTTTAATATTTAATGTTTTAAGTTTTTTTATTTTAATAGCAGAGAGAAATGACCCAATGACTTTTAAAATCGTTAATACTGAATCATTATATCTGCAATTGAAAAATTGAGAATTCAGCCTTTGGTTCTTATTATATTATTATAAAAATCACTGCCACCAGCGCCACCTGTCCGACCCTTACGAACTATGTCCGTCGGAGTGATCATGTCATGCATATCAATGATATGTTGGACACCTCCAACATACATTGCTATGCAGACGACAGCACACGCCACGGCATGCACATGGGCCATGCCGGTCTCTCTCGGGAAATCCTCGACCAGTGCCGGGAGAAACTTGTGTCTTCTATCGAGTCCTCTCTTGAGAAGGTCGCGGAATGGGGTAAATTGAAACTTATCCAATTTAACCCCCAGAAGACTCAAGTTTGCCCGTTTACCATTAAGAAAACCCCATTTGTCGTATCTACCTTCGACAACACTTCCCATAAGCCTTCGCCTAGTGTCGGAATACTGGGTGTCGAAATCTCGATCGATCGCCAATTCCGTGGCCATCTGGAGGGCAAAGCCAAATTGGCTTCGAAGAAGCTGGGCATCATTAATAGAGCACGGCAATTCTTCAAGCCAGCCCATATTTTAGCGCTCTACAAAGCGCAGGTCCAGCCACACATGGAGTATTGCTGTCATCTGTGGTCTGGCGCACCCCAGTATCAGTTCGATCCATTTGACCACGGGCAACGCAGAGCAGTTCGAATTGTCGGGGACGCCCTGGTGGGACAGACAGCCTGCGCTGATATAAGACATTAAAACCAAGGATAGATGTCTGGAGGTATTGCGTTCCTCCACAGTGCGGTTTTCAAGTTTCTTCCACGTACAACCGATCTGTATAATGAGCTTCCTTGTGCGTTGTTTACAAGACGATACGACATGAATACTTACAATAAAAGTGCGTATATCTTTCTAAAAGGCCGACAGTGTTCCTGTAATTCCTCTGGTTTTGCAAGAGAATATGAGTGGCGCTCGTTTGTCCTGTCTGCCGTAAAAAAAACCAACCGTCACCGCCGCCTCCTCAGTGACTTACAGGCAACTTTTATAGACAGAAGTAACAACAGTTACTTAATCTGCTAATTACTTTTATTTATTTTATAGTTTGATAAATTTGTTTAATCCATCAAATACACTTACAAGTTACAGTACGATTCGTTTGATTTCCAGTTACTTATTCCCTTATATATTATTTACGTGCTCTCTAGCAGATTTGTAGGAACGCGAACGGTGTAACTGATAAATTGACATGAAATGCACGTGACACTTTCATTCATTGGTTCTGAAATAGGCTAAGAGCTGTTGAAATTTAAATGAGCTTTATAAAGCTTAATTAAAACACGTGTAATTGTAACTGTTTCTTAACATAAGATTTTTGCGTAAAAGTTACATATTTATTATTTTTTTAGTCAACCCGACGTTTCAAGACCTTTCCAGATCTCGTTTCTAAAACTAATGTAAAAACACAGTTACAATTACACGCGTTTGAATCCTTTAAAAGTATTTTATTTAAATGTGTAACACTCGCGTTAAGCAAAGAAAATACTATAATGTATTATGAATCTCCTTTGCCTGCCTTTTGCAAGATTGACATCGGGCTTTCATTGGATATAATTTGTAGGTCTACCTACAAATTTAATTCGAACTATAATGTGTTGTAGACACAAGGTGTTCACTTACAAAAAGAGTACTTAGTGAAAAAGCTTTAGTCGCTATCTCTCTCATTCTGTATATGTGAGAGAAAGTGAAATTACATCGACTAACTCAGCATATTGATCTTATTCGTACCAGGCGATCATAAGTTAAGCACAGATAGTATTGCGTTGTTGATTTGCTCTAAGCTTCGTGAGAAAGTGACACTGTCAGTATATAACAGCATATAGGTATGTTATTCAAGTTTATATTAGATTAGTGTTAGTCAGAGTACTGTAGAAGTTTATATTAAAAAAGTCTTAAACACTTAAGTTGCGGCCAAATTGTCGAGATAATTTTTGAATTGTCACTACATGTTTGGCCAAAGAATTTGTTATTTTATTATACTTTTTAAATTTAATAATGCAATTTTTTTCGAGTAGAATAAGGAACTTTGTTCCTAAAAGGTATCTTACGATACCACTTAAGGGCATTATTGATTCAAACAAAAATGATTCCTTTAAGATTTATTATGATGTTATTTCTAACACTACCACCGCTTCGGAAACAAATGATTCTCTGTGAAGAAGAAAGGGAGCAAGAATGTCTTTCAGCATTCTGTTTGCGCTCTTTATTAATAAAATATACTATATTTTACTGTCATTGTTATTGCTATAAAATAGTCCCAGGCTATCCGATCACTTATACCGGTATTCAGCTGTGGAGTAGTAGGATTTACTACAGAGCCATTTTTTTTATAAAACATTTAAATTTATTTATAGACAATGCTTGAATAGTGACTGGGACTTATTTTTTGTTATCAGAGATATATTACAAAATTTGCTTATTAATAACCAAAAAATATCACTTTCATATTTAAAATACCTGCAACCCATTTCTTGAAAGGCAGGAACATAAACCATATTACTATTCTACACGACCAACTGACTCGCCTTATCATGAAAGTAAACAAAACATGCTCAGTTGAGGAATCCCGGTCAGCAATACACTGGCACGATTTCTTCAAGGTTTTTCTTGCTGAATAAGGCTATTTTTATTGTATATGTTATCAAATAAGGCTTAAAGTATTATTCTCCCTCTTCCTTGCTATCTCCGCTCTCGTTATTTAGTTAGTCATTAGGCTACTCAGAAAACTTGTAATAATTTTACCGCGAGAGAGCAAAGCGTGACCATATGTATCAGTTAACCCCAACCGTAAGCTTGAAAAGAAATTCCTTCCAAAAAGAAAAGTATTGTATTAATTATAGCTTACCAGAAACACAGATGTATATAATATATTTTACAATCTCTTAGGCTATATACATTCAAGCTGAGTCAACAGTGTCGCGAACGATCTTTACGGACAGTCCAACAGTAATTTGATGTTTGATATGGGCTTTAGCGCAACCTAGTCACGGCAAGAATTAACTTGTAACTACTGACTATTTAACTATTGTATCAATAGTTCCATTCTTCAGACCTATAAAATTATAACTAGATACCTCACTACCTAATAACAATAGATTTATTATTACGGCTTATTAACTATTAGATGCTTGTGTGCGTGCCACCTTAACACACAATGACATCTACTAACATACGCTTAGTGTTATTTTTTTTACATTGAAATTAAAAAAATACAAAGTACTTACTGATAATATGTGATTCCAGTGTTTTTCTTATTTATTTATTTATTCAAGGTCCACCAACACCGAATACACAAGACAATTCATAAGATTATAACATTAATTTCAAAAATCGAGTTCCTGCAATTACAGGTGAACACATCATGCACATAAACATACAAACAATTTCTGTTAGTATTATTTTTACAAAATTTTACTACGCAATCCGGCATTTTAGTTTCAATTACTAGCAAAGCTTAATAGAACAAGTGGCACGTCAACGTAACGCATTGTTCTAGTTTGGCTGGAATACGCCCAATTGGGGGCAGTTGGAGCACAGCGGAGACCCATTCTTAATCTAAGACGTGGAGCTTATCATTTTAAATGAGTAGGCTACGAAACTAAACCTATTGATGAGCGCTACAGTCTCATTTTTAAAAACTTGTTTGTTAAATGTTGTCATAGGAAATTAGGAGTCTGGTAATCTGACGATAATTTGGTTGTCTAGTAATAATCGACTGGTAATTGCTACAACACTTGTACTAACTGAACTAATAAAATAATTCAATTAAATGAACAATCTAAGCAATTTGTTATTTTTTAAAGTGATAAATAAAGTTTTATTATTTATAACGAGCCTGTTTTAAAGAGCGTTATGGTTTAGACGTTAGAAAGTTTATTTATATATATACAGTAGGTATGTATTCAGAACATACAGTATTTGTTATATATAATGGTCGTAACAGTTTGGTCGCGTCAATCAATTTCAAACTAAGTTGAAAGTATAAAAGAAATAAAAACAACAATCTCTCCTGTCTTAGATTCTTATAATAATATTAATATTATTCCTGTATTTACATACAAATTATTGGACATTGGCACAAAAATAATGTTAATTATTTATTTCCATTACAATTAAATTCATAAGATATAAGTACAGTTTTACATTCTTTTTTTTTAATAAAATCCACGGAAAGCTAATAGGTACAGGAGCGCTATTCGATAGAAACCATAAAAAACTAATAATTAATGTAACAAATATTAATTAAAATACATTCCTACTGAACTGGCTACTGGCAACCCAAGAGAGAAATGCTGCCAGTATTCTTGTATTGTAATGTAATTATAGTATTGTAAATACAGTTACAAGATTTGTTTTGTTTAAAGAAAGAGAATATTATATTTATTTATTTATTCAGTATTCCCAAGTGGTAACCCAAGATACCCATCTTATACCACTTCTTATCTTGATTATATAAGTGCAGTGATCGCCAGAAAATGAAAACGGACAAAAATTCAAGAACAAAACATATTGTATTGACTGTTTTCATATAAAACACAGCCTGAATAATGCTATATTATCTTCTTCGAATAATTCTAGTCATGTAACTTTATTTTGTATATTTTCCATTCTCAACTTAGAATATAATATAATATTACTCTTTCTTTCAATACAAAACGCTACTTGATATTGAAAGTAAGAAATGATTAAATACAAAGTATTTGAGTTGTTTCTATCGCAAATGTATAAAACGATTTTCGGAGAGCCAAATGGCTACCAGTTCTTAACTCACAACAGCTGTTTCAAATTATACTCTTTGTTTTTGTTACGAAGCCTAATACTGACGTGACCTTCTGTGGCTACACAAAATTCAATGCTGTCCGTTTAGATTTCATAAAAATATTTTAATAATATAGTTTAAGATACATTCCTTAAGAAATAAACATAGCCACTGTACGAATGTAAAACAAAGCGTTCACTAAATATAGCGCCTTGATAGATTGACAAAACGACACATAAAAAATACTAAACCTGTTTAGCTTGGCACAAAAGAGGATGAAGTGAATTGAGCTGACGGCCAACCTCCGGTAAGGTACATAAAAGTGTGAGATACAGCATTGTACCTCTTATATATTTATTTATTTGTTAAGGAAACAAACAGATACGTCACTTTATAAAAAAATGAAGTTAAATAAAATATAAAAGTTACAATATAGATATATCCTAGAGTAGTTTCACTGATAACACTAAATAATACAGTCATGACAACAGAACGTTAAGATAAAAAACAATAGAATATTTAGGCGAATACACAATATTGTAAAAATCAAGACGCAGACAGACATACTGGTGGATATAATAATAAATAAAGATACAAGGCTTAAGGTAATTAATTGTTGTTTTAAATTATTCTTAAATGACACAGTAGAGGAGTGCAAAAAAAGGACGACATTAATGTGAGAATCCAAGAAAGATACAGTTCAGACAGAAAACTGTTAGGCGAGCTCTGTTTTCGTTGGACGTCAGGAAGTCGAGCGGGCCGGATGGCATTTCTCCAATCGTGCTTAGAACGTGTGCCCCTGATTTGACGCCGGTGCTAACGCGTTTATTCCGGCACTCTTATTCCAAAGGCGTAGTCCCTGACTCATGGAAGTTAGCCCTTGTCCATCCGATCCAAAAAAAAGGAGACAGTTCGGATCCGGCAAACTACAGGCCTATTGCTATTACCTCCCTGCTCTCCAAAATCATGGAGAGCATAATTAGCCGCCAGCTTTTAATATACCTAGAGGGTCACCAGTTGATCAACGACCGACGATACGGCTTTCGCCATGGTCGGTCGGCAGGTGATCTTCTGGTATATCTAACACATAGATGGGCGGCGGCTATTGAAAGCAAGGGGGAAGGCCTGGCAGTTAGCCTGGATATAGCGAAGGCTTTTGATCGTGTATGGCACAAGGCGCTCCTCTCAAAACTTCCATCATTTGGGCTTCCCGAGACCGTTGTCGACGGTTTTTGCTCGAATCCCAAGCCCGTGAACGCTGGAGTACACCAAGGCTGTGTGCTATCTCCCACGCTAATTCTTCTGCATATCAATGATATGTTGGACACCTCCAATATACATTGCTATGCAGACGACAGCACTGGTGATGCCGTATACAAGGGCCATGCAGGTCTCTCAGCGCTCTACAAAGCGCAGGTCCAGCCACACATGGAGTATTGCTGTCATCTCTGGTCTCGCGCAACCCAGTATCAGCTCGATAAATTTGACCGCGTGCAATGCAGATCAGCTCGAATTGTCGAGGACCAAGTGCTCTGTGAACGGCTGGATCACTTGGCGTTGCGTAAAGACGTCACTTCATTGTGTGTCTTCTACCGCATTTATCACGGGGATTGTTCAGAAGAGCTGTTTAACCTGATTCCTACCGCCGAATTCCACCTTCGCACGACTCGCCACAAGTTAGGATTTCATCCCCACCATCTGGATATGTGGCGATCCTCCACAATGCGGTTTTCAAGGTGCTTTCTTCCACGTACTACAAAGCTGTGGAATGAGCTTCCTTGTGCAGTGTTTCCGGGACGATACGACATGGGTACCTTCAAAAAAAGCGCGTACACCTTCCTTAAAGGCCGGCAACGCTCTTGTGATTTCTCTGGTGTTGCAAGAGAATGTGGGCGGCCGTGATCACTTAACACCAGGTGACCCGTACGCTCGTTTGTCCTCCTATTCCATAAAAAAAAATCCCCGATCGGCTTGATTCCTTGGCATTGCGTAGAGATGTGGGTTCTCTCTGCATCTTCTACCATATTTATAACGGTGAGTGCTCAGAGGAGGTCCTCAGGTGTTGGGGAAGATTCCAGCGGCTGAATTCCACCACAGGACTTTACGTCGAAATGGAAAGTAACACCCGCATCATGTTGATGTCTGGTATTCCACAACTGCGTGTTTTTCAAGAAATTTCTTGCCTCACACAGCCACTTTGTGGAATCAATTACCGGCTGCAGTTTTTCCAACCGATACGACTTAGGGATGTTCAAGAAAAGAGCAGACTCCACCTTAAAGGCCGGCAACGCATCTCCTGACACCTGTTGTTGCGGATGTCCATGGGCGGTTGCCTCACCACTCCCATCCCGTGAGCCTCTTGCCCGTTTGCCTCCTCTTATATAAAAAAAATGTTATATCGTACAAGAAAATTTATAATTAAAAAGCCTGAGGGATTTTGCTCCATACCCAGTCTGTGGTATCTATATATTATATTATAGTGGCTTATATTATTTCATCATTATATTTTAAAATACAGCAGTGTTAAATTTTTCTCAATACTTATCCAATTTCATAAATGTTTATATAGGACGAAATGAAAAAGCGGTGCTTATAATATTGTTTCCATTTGCTCCAGGCGGATTCGCGTTTGCACTTTATATAAGTGTTTTTTTATTGGATAATACTGCGAATATGTTACAGAATCTTTTTACAAGACGGGAGCTTTATAAGTACTAACGGGAAACTAAAAAAACGCACTCTAAAATTAAATCTACGCCACAGTTGAGATATTTTGTGTAAAAGCTGCGATATTTTTTTGGTGAAAATAAGGGATGAGAGACGGGCAGGATATTCAGCTGATGGTAATTGATACGCCCTGCCCATTACAATGTAGTGCCACTCAGGATTGAATGACCCAAAAATTCTGAGCGACACTGCAACTGTGGATCGATGCATCTACTGTTCTTAATAATAACTCTGGTTTTTACGTATTAATTTACATTTACTTTTATTGACTAACTCGTGTAGGGCATTGGGTGTTTGATGTTTGAGTATTTTGTTGCATCACTTTACATATATTGTAACTGAAATGATTTGTAAAAAGATGAAGCTGTAAAAGTGTCATAATTTAGTGATTAAATACAGCGGCACTGAGTTTCTTGCCACTTCTTCTTCTCATTAAAGCTCAACCCTTTCCGAAGTGGTGGTAAATATAAAAAGAACATTTTTCTTTTCTTTATGATTTATGGACGTGAAAAGCCTTTGAAAGCGCTTTTCAGATTTCAAGTAATTTATTATCCAGTAGCTAAGTGTTTTTAAAATAAAAGTGTATACACTTCGGGAACCCGAGCCTATCAATACCTGTCGAAGCAATAGATTCAATTAAAAGAGCCGGAAAATTCTTTTATTCGCCAAACAAAGGCATGGCAAATGAAAGTCGTGTGAAAAGATTTTTGTGCACCTTCAAATATTAAGATTTCTCAGTTAAAACGCTGCTTTTAAAACATTCAATGTGTAAAGCTTTCCTATTTTTCTAATGAAAATTGTTTTACAGTAATAATGGATTGGTTTCCTTTTAAGTGTATAAAAACATAATATATCAATCCCCCTTAAAATTTGCTCCTGCAAAATTCACGAAACGTCAGGTAAATAAATAAAATATAAATGTTGAATGTAAGTGTAAATACGTGTTTTAAACCTTAAAAAGTATTTTATTTAAATATATTGTTGCTGCGTCATTGAATTAAATTCATATATTTTTTTCAAGATGGTTTCTAAAATATCTTTTAAATTCCCACTTTATACACTACCAATGATTCGTAATGTTGATAAAAATCAATAAACTTTTATACATATAGTTGTGGAGGTCGTGGGTTCGAATCCCGGATCGTTCATAAAATTTTGTTTAACAAATTTTATTTGTGTTTTAATCCTAGAAGTGAGGGTTATTACTTTAAAAACATAACAAATTGTTTACATATAGTTGTGTTATGTTAACTTATAATTTATTAGTGAGGTATATCCAGGCAGTTAGCCTGGATATAGCGAAGGCCTTTGATCCTGTATGGCACAAGGCGCTCCTCTCAAAACTTCCATCATTTGGGCTTCCCGAGAGCTTGTGCAAGTGGACCTCCAGCTTCCTCACTGGGCGTAGCATACAGGTCGTTGTAGACGGATATTGCTCCAACCCGAAGCCCGTGAATGCTGGAGTGCTCCAAGGCTGTGTGCTATCTCCTACGCTGTTTCTTCTGCATATCAATGATATGTTGGACACCTCCAACATACATTGCTATGCAGACGACAGCACTTGTAATGCCGTATACACGGGCCATGCAGGTCTGTCTCGGGAAATCGTCGACCAGTGCCGGGAGAAACTTGTGTCTTCTATCGAGTCCTCTCTCGAGAATGTCGCGGAATGGGGTAAATTGAACCTTGTCCAATTTAACCCCCAGAAGACTCAAGTTTGCGCGTTTACCACTAAAAAAAACCCCATTTGTCGTATCACCGCTCTTCGAGAACACTTCTCTTAAAGCCGCGCCTAGTATCGGAATACTGGGTCTCGAAATCTCGAGCGATTGCTAATTCCGTGGCCATCTGGAGGGCAAAGCCAAATTGGCTTCGAAGAAGCTGGGCGTCATCAATAGAGCACGGCAATACTTCAAGCCGGCCCACATTCTAGCGCTCTACAAAGCGCAGGTCCGGCCACACATGGAGTATTGCTGTCTGGGCGCACCCCAGTATTTGCTCGATCCATTTGACCGCGTGCAACGTAGAGCAGCTCGAATTGTCGGAGACTCAGTGCTCTGTGAACGGCTGGATCTCTTGGAATTGCGTAGAGACGTCGCTTCATTGTGTATCTTCTACCGCATTTATCACGGGGACTGTTCCGAAGAGCTGTTTAACCTGATTCCTGCCGTCGAATTCCACCTTCGAACGACACGCCACAAGTTAGGATATCATCCCCACCATCTGGATGTGTGGCGGTCCTCCACAGTGCAGTTTTCAAGGACCTTTCTCCCTCGTACTACAAAGCTGTGGAATGGGCTTGTGCGGTGTTTCCGGGACGATACGACATGGGTACCTTCAAAAAAAGCGCGTACACCTTCCTTAAAGGCCGGCAACGCTCTTGTGATACCTCTGGTGTTGCAAGAGAATGTGGGCGGCGGTGATCACTTAACACCAGGTGTGTCCTCCTATTCCATAAAAAAAAAACCCTTACTACTAACCGGAACTAAAGATTAAAAATTAAAAAACTTAAAAACAAAATTAACTTATAAAAGATGAATATAAAACATTAACTTACAATATAACTATGAGATAATAATTATTAATGCTATCATTATTCGCCTGAGTACTTTACTGTGTAATATGCTTTTTGGAGGAATTTAAATATTTAAATAAAATCGTGTATCGCGTTTATATAATTCACTCTTTATAACTATGTTATCGCAATGAACATGCATGTTTTTCCTGTACCGTGAACTATTCCACGTTTTTCATCTCTATTGAAGCTCTAATTAACTTTTCAAATATTCAATTTTCAGTTAGATTCACACAGTCAATAGCTCACAATTGCAATAGCTAATAGAGTTGAAACAAAATACTGTATGAATAACATCGTAATGTATTCATGCAGAGAGAATTGAAATATTTTTACAATTTTATAGATAAAAATATTGGGACACTCTGTGATG
>CATIXQ010000796.1:0-11418 GCA_949711755.1 Leptidea juvernica
CAGTTCCTCTCGTCGCAGCTCCAGATGGCGGCCGCCGTCCAACAGATGCAAGTGAGTCGACGAGCGGAGTGTGTGTCTTGTACCACAATTATCACGGGGACTGTTCCGGAGAGCTGTTTGACCTGATTCCTGCCGCCGAATTCCACAAGTTAGGAAATCATCCCCCCCGTCTGTTTTCGAGGAGCCTTCTTCCACGTCCTACAAAGCTGTGGAATGACCTTCCTTGTGCGGTATTTCCGGGACAATCCGACATGGGTACCTTCAAAAAGAGCGCGTCCACCTTCCTTAAAGGCCGGCGACGCTCCTGTGATTCCTCTGGTATTACAAGAGAATGTGGGCGGCGGTGATCACTTAACACCGGGTGACCCGTCCGCTAGTTTGTCTTCCTATCCCATAAAAAAAGTCTGACTTGAGCAACTTTTTTTGTTTCAAAATTCAAAGCTTTTATATGTATAAAAAATCGCCTGATGAATATAAGCAGTTTTTGCTGAGTACTTTAGATGAGATATTACAATTGAACGATACCTCTTATTATCTTTGGGATGTGATTATAGATTCTTATGCACATACAAAAACTGTTTCCCAGAAACAATGTAGTTCTACAGCTTACTGTAATACATAATAGTACTTACTGTAGTACATAGTAACAACACTCCAAATACCTTTGCGTCCGTGGGTGGAAAACCTTACTAATGGAGTAATAAAAAGAAACATTTATCAATGATATAATGTTTTAGAAAGATTATACGGGTTACTCTTGATTGATAAAAATGAATAATGATTTTTCTTTGCACATGGTGTAAAACCTAAGTGATTTTTTTATATTTTTGTCACTGTGTGCTAATTATCTGCATGTTACAATATTAGTCTAAAACGAGCATACTTTAAGATTTCGTTAGGTTAGGTAACTTATTTCGAACAAAGTAAACTCCATTATCCCTACGGATGTTACTCACATAGTCTCTCTAAGAAATAAATCTTTTAAAAGCTGCAAGAATATTATAATAGTTAATAAACAGACTGCTGTATTTCTTTATAACTTTTATTATACAAATGATTTAAGTTTTCTTTAGTGTTAATTCCGCCAATATTTGTTTTTAAAACAATTCGACACGTGTTTCGCCTCTACAAGAGGCATCCTCAGGACGTGTTGTCTCGCCAAAATCTGGCACGAGACACGAACTTTTATTATGTCACGTATATGATAATTTAGCAAAAATATTACAACATATCGTGCTATTTTTGCTTTCTAAAATAAATGTGATTTTGGCAACATTGGTTTCTATCAGGGGCGTGCGTTGGTTTTCCAGCGCGGTAGACACTGTAAGCCTAACTAGTCGTAGTTGCGATTAATATTTAAAAATTTAGTTCCTGTTATAAGGATAAATATAAGTTCACTTATCAACATTTTTCTGCCGTTCTGTCAGATTGATCGTATTTTTAGCAAGATTTGTCAAATTATTCAAGTCACCGTAACCAATATCATTCCACACAGTCTTCGTTGTAGAAAATAAACAGTAGGTCAAGTAGAACAAAAATTGGTATGGCGGCATCCAGCTAGCCAAGTGTATTTTTCGTAATACTTGCTATTGAAATATCTCGTAGTTTTACCTTTTTGTTGAGTTAAACTAATATTTGGTATTGGTCCTCCATTAAGAGAAAAAATTTTTATTTTATCTACGAACGAAAATTGTGCAAAAGGATACGTAGGTACCTAATTTCTGTAAACAAATCGTAATTTCGCCACAATCGCGACACTGGAATATCTCCATTATATTTTAATTCCTTTTTTGTTACCAATTTTAAGCATAAAACACACAGCAACTTTTTTTTTCCCACTACAAACACTAAATATAATTAACAATAAACAAATCAACACAAAACAAATAACTAATGTAATTAGCTTAATAATTCACGCCCCTGATATAAAGTACACAAAAACACAACTAAAAAAATGGCGCTGTTATTGTTGATTACTAAACAATATATTTTTATTTCCGGAAATGTCATATTTTATATCTCACAATCATGAATCACGTCATGTGCGATGTCAATACTCTTATGGGAGCGCAATAAGGTTTACTCGGACACTAAGTCAGTTCTAACTGTCATAAGCTTGCCTACCCGAGAAGTGCCAAAGAAGTCAAATTGCGATGGTCATATTTAAGAACGACTTACATAGTCTTTGTATATTTTTTGCTGTGGTCGTATAACGTTGACAAATAAATTTTGTTATAGAAATTGAAGGCTTGAGTAAGCATTATAGGAACTGCCTACTAAGATAGATCGGAACATATTTAGTATATCGTGTAGCGAAAAACTTACTGGTTGGGTGTTCAATAGAAGTTTGATAATAGAATAAAAGAACTAAATTTATCTGAATTAACTTGGAATCTAGTGTAGTTATATTATATAGAATCTAAATATGGTAGGTAGGCTATGCCTATTGGCATATATAGAATGCACGAACCTGGTAAACCAAGGTATTTTAAGGTAACTTCCACTTGTGGTTCCGTGGTTATTACCCGCGTCACTTAGACTACTTGTATGGTTGATTCTTGTAGCACAGTGTATTTAAATATATGACCACCATAAATTTTAACCGCTAATGGCGGTTCTTTTTTAATTCAGAGACAAACTAGAGTCGGCCTCAACTATCATATCGTTCGTTATCTTACGTGCACGATATAATAATTTTAAATAATTATAATATCGAATCGATGTCATTTTTGTAGCATTGTCAAAGAAATTTGTAGTTAAAATGTGCAGTTCTTGAACGCATTTTGGACGGTTTATGATATTTGAGGCAATTGCAGGTCGAATATGAGTTTCACTAAATACGAGACAGGCAATTGGCAATTCCCGCCGAGGCATATATAGTGCTTTTCTCAAAAGAATGCAAGGAAATAAAACACACTTTTTATATTATACATTAAATTTAAGTTACCTTTGACTTCGCTGGAAGCAGGTTTTCCATTGCCAATTTGGGTTCTGATCTTAAATCTGGTGGAGTACAATCGATCTCCATTTCACTCTCTGCACCGTTGGAACTCATTTTAACAATTATTAAATTTATATTTATTACGTAGATATGTAAATAACAAATCAAGACGAATTTTCAGCTTTGCCGCCAATTTTTTTATCATCTGTGCCGACAGGCAAACGCATTTATGGCTATACAGCCACGTATACGCAATTTGTACTAAGCAAAGTGACTATGGTATGCCAAGAATGACAAGATCCGATAAAAGCGTATTTAATAACCCCAGCACGCCGTTTCATAAAATATTGCAGGAGCGTTGTAATGTTCTAAATTCAAAAAACGCTCCTGCAATGGATTTTATTTTCTTTGTCGGAAAATTCGATACTTGGCGTGTTCTTTTTTCAAAATAATAATAATATTTCCATTCATGTTTGAGAAAATGAATTTATTTTTTTAGCAGCAACAGTACCGTGCGCCGCCCTTGCAGCAACAGTTCGCGCCGCAGCCTCGTCCACCACCACAGCAGCAACTTAAATCGCCGCTTCACGAGCACGCTAACGGGTTCGCGCCGCTCTGCGACTCCGCCTCGCCCACGCCCAAGGGAGCAGGTAACATAACCAGGAATCTCCACATAACAACTCCTTTGTTCTAAGGTGCTGGTAGTTAGGAGGTTATTATTCATTCTGGTTACAACTAAGCTGTGGAATGAGATTCCTTGTGAGGTGTTTCTAGAACGATACAACGTGGCTTTAAAAAAAGAGTCCACACCTTTCTAAAAGGCGACACGCCACAAGTTAGGATATCATCCTCACCATCTGGATGTGTGGCGGTCCTCCACAGTGCGGTTTACAAGGAGCTTTCTTCCACGTACTACAAAGCTGTGGAATGAACTTCCTTGTGCGGTGTTTCCGGGACGATACGACAAGGGTACCTTCAAAAAAAGCGCGTACACCTTCCTTAAAGGCCGGCAACGCTCCTGTGAGTGTTCCTCTGGTGTTGCAAGAGAGTATGGGCGGCGGTGATCACTTAACAACAGGTGACCCGTACGCTCGTTTGTCCTCCTATTCCATAAAAAAAAAAGGCTGGAAACACTCCTGTGATTCCAATGGCATTGCAAGAGAATCTTAGCGGCGTTGATCATTAAACATCAGGTGACACGTACTGTCATGTCCTCCTACTGCATAAAAAAAATACGTGCGCACAAAGTACACATGTCTGAAGTGAAACCTGCATTGTGCATGAACCTCTAAACTGCATATGAAGTCCCGGTACATGGTTCTAGGATTACACAATTTTTCGACTGCTATGAAAGACATTACTTTCACCGCTACCATATTAATGTTCTGCTGGTGTCTTTGTAGTAATACGTCGTGCGCATAACGTCAGAATATATTTAGGTATACTCGCGTCAAACATAGACAATCTCTTCTTCAACTATGATCGCCTGGTACCAAAACACTGTATAATGCTTCCTATCTCATTTTCTCGCACGTTAAATCTTACAAATTTATGTGGCTGTCTCTTTTTATTATCGCTTCTTCATTTCGTCGACTTTCAAATCACAACGATGCTAAAGAAGTTTTCACTTCAACAATAAAAAAAAAAGATTTATTTGTGATATATTATGTAGTTGTGATTTTGCAGAAGCATATAAAATATAACTGATGTTTATGGTTTACGATTAAGAATAATATGTAATTTTATTGTGTTGTATCAGGAAAGCCAAAGGCTCCACACTCGCCGCCGCAGCATAAGTACCACGCACCTCCGCCGCACCCGCCGCCCGCGCACACGCCGCACCAACACCAGCAGCATCAACATCACCAGCAACAACAACACCAACACCAGCAACAACAACACCAGCAACAACAACAACACCAGCATCAGCACCATCAGCAACAACAACACCAGCAACAGCACCATCAACAACAGCACCATCAGCATCAACAGCAGGTTAGCCAACATTATGTACAAGTTTTTATCACCAACTTATGATTATGATTGATGTAGTATTTTTTATAACTAAATAGAATTTGAATAGATTCTCTCTTTTTATTCAATGTTATTCAGGTGTAGGTTTAGATTTACAAGATGGCAAGCAAAAAAATCCACAGCAAATCTGATTTAAAATGACTCTTATGAATGTCGGAGCTCAAAATGCTTTATCATTTTACATTTTTTGTTTTATAATGTTAACAACAACGCAAGCAATATATTCAATACAATATACTTACCTAAATATACATAAATACTAATAAACATATCCATGACTCGGAAACAAAATTAAATATTCATAATTCAAATATACCTATAGGTTATAGGTTATCACGGGCTATTATCCGCAACTCGACGACTACAGCGCGCCTATTTTGCGTGGTGAGGAGGGCGGCTAATCTTGCCACCCCAGTTCCTCAAGGTAATGTATCAAACCTCTGATGTCACCCATGACCTCGGGGAGAGTCCTCGGTGACCCCAGGTGTTTGGCCCGGTATGAGGCCACACTCCTACACTCCAAAATGACGTGTGCGGCCGTTTCGTCCGCCTCCGTGCAGGCTCTGCACAGTGGGCTGTCGGTGACACCTATATTGAACAGATGCTTGTTAAAAGGGCCGTGACCCGTTAGTACATGAGTTATTTTCCGTAACCTTGGTCGTGGAAGTTTTACTAGCTTGCGAGAGAGCTTGGGGTCTATTTGAGGTAGAGCTTCTTTTGCTTGTCTACACCCACTTACTTCCATCCAGTACTTATTATGTAATTCCTTGGTGTGTTGGCGTATTACCTTCGTAGGCCAGCTAGGCGGGAGAGGGATAGTTGGTTCTGGTCCTTTTGCTGTCATCGCTGAGCCTCTCCTGGCCAATTCATCAGCGGCATCATTCCCTCGTGAGTTACTGTGACCCTTTATCCATTGAAGAGTTACTTGGTTGTTATTTTCGCATAACTCCCTCAGACACTGGTGACAGTTGTATATTAGCTTAGAGGTGATAGTGTGGCTTTGTAGGGCTTGTAGTACTGATTTGCTGTCTGAAAGGATGCGGATGGAGTAGTCTTTTACCTTTCGAGTCAAAGTAGCAGTGACTGCTTCTATGATACCCATACACTCTGCTTGGAAGACAGTGTTATGAGCTCCTAGTGATGCAGCTATTCTTATATTTAGGTCATCCGAGAACACTCCGTATCCCGTGCCCGACCTTGTCTTTGAGCCATCTGTGAAAATCCTGAGGTCTTTTGTACTGAGGTCCTCTTTCAGTTCTTCATACAGCTGCATTTTGTATCTTTTATCGAATATGTATTCCTTTGGAGATCTATCACTTACTGCCAACAGCAGAGGCTCCTTTTCAATCACCTCATTTAGAACCTCTGGGTGTGTGGATTGAGTGGTCTTCCAAAGATTTAATGTCTTCAACCTTACTGCGGCGCAGGCCGCCTCTTGTTTTATATAGAGGTGTAGAGCCGGAAGGTTCAGCATAGCTTCTACAGCCGCGGTAGGTGTGGTTCTCATACATCCTGTGATAGCCATACACGCTAGTCTTTGGAATCGTTGCAGTTTATTACAAGTAGTGTTCAGCTTGGTGCGTGGCCACCATACAACTGCGCCGTAACATATCATAGGTCGTATCACAGCTGTGTAGAGCCATAGTACGATGTTCGGGGCAAGTCCCCATGTCTTTCCTAACATTCTACGGCATTGCCAGAAGGTTACGGTAGCTGTATTTATTTTTGATTCCAAGTGGGCCGCCCAGTTTAACTTGCTGTCAAGTATAACTCCTAAGTATTTCACTTCGCTGTTTAGTTGGAGTTCGGTGTTAAACAGTTTTGGCAGTTTATAGTTACCCAGAACTCTTTTGTTTGTGAACATTACCAATTCCGTTTTATGTGGGTTGACTGATAGGTCGTTATCTATGCACCATCTTTCCACGATTTTCAATGCTGCATTAGTTACTTCACATATAGTACTGGCAAACTTTCCTCTTATTAATATAGTTAGGTCGTCTGCGTAGCCTACCGTAAAGTAGTGATTTTCGTTTAGAGTGGTAATTAGATCATTTACTACCAAGTTCCATAAAAGAGGTGAGATGACTCCTCCTTGGGGGCAGCCTTTAGCTACAAATGCTTTCTGTGTCTCACTTTCATTTAGTAATATCACTCTGTGTTTGAGCATGTTTTCAATCCATGATGACAGAGTTGTACATACTCCATGGCGGTGTAATGCTTCTTTTATTTTTGTAAATTTTGTCTTATCGAAGGCTCCTTCAATGTCCACGAAGGTTCCTAGACAAAAGGTTTTTTCCGAAAGTGCGCCCTCTATAACGTTCACTACAGCGTGGAGTGCAGATTCGGTGCTTTTACCCTGACTGTATGCGTGTTGGTTGGTTCAAATATACCTAAGCCGACTGGTCCTCGAGGGGGAAAGCGACCACAACCCTCCAACATCTAAAGACAACAATCACCGAAAACCAGTAGTTTACATAGCATCCCTTAATGTACTCGCCTTGGGAAAAGAAGAAAATCTTACGGAACGTATGCGTTAAAATCTATCAAATGGGACATAATTGGTTTGAGCGAAGTGAGAAGAATGGGTGAAAGTATTACTTGTCATCCAGACTATTTACTATACAAAATAGGGGAAGCGCAAGGCCAATATGGGGTAGGATTTATTATTAAACAACATTTAAAACAATATGTGGAAGAATTCATAGGAATCTCAGAACGCATAGCGATTATGAATTTTAAACTATGTACCAGGATATAAAAAACCATGGTCTATTGTACAAATACATTCACCTACAGAGCAATCAAATTTGAAAACGATAAATAAATTTTACCATAATTTAAACGAAGCCATTCAAGAGCATACCCATAATAACCTTATAGTCATGGGCGACTTCAATGGCCAAATTGGAGCAAGACGCCCAGGAGAAAACGCAATACTAGGACAATTTTCATATAGTTACAAGACCAGAGCAGAAATGGGGAAAAATTACAAACTTCGCGCTAGAAAACAAATTACCAATCTTAAATACTATGTTCAAGAAGAACCGAAAGAACATGTGGACCTGGATCTCGCCGGATGGAAAAAAAAATAAATTGATTTTATTATGACCAACAGAAACACCTACTTCACAAACTTTACTGTCATCAAAAGATTTAACTTCAACACCAACCATAGGTAAAACAACCAAAGAACACTAGACCGAGTCACGACTCAGGAAACATAAAACTCGACGAACAGCATTTAGAGCAAATAACAACAGCCCTAAGACCTGAACTTAGAGACTTCAAAGAGAACACTAAGGAACTAGAAAGTAGAAACCCAAGATAAATACAAGAATATAGAGAATATTATCAAAACCCAAATTAAACTCATAGCAAATAGAAAAATTGATGCAAAAGAAAAACTATCAACAGCCACTATAAAACTCCTTGAAGAAAGAAACTACCTTACTAACGAAAGAAGTACTCAAAACAGAAGACAGAAATTAGTCAAAATAAGCAAAGATGTCAAGGAAAGTACCAGAAAGGATAGAAAACAACGAAGGATGCGAACGATCGAAAATTACATACAGAAAACCGGTGGGACTAAAAAAGCACTCAAAAAATTGACCGACACGAAGAACTGGGTCGTATAATTGAAAGACAACCGAGGAAAATTCGATTATCACAGTAAAAATAGCTACGTCATACTAAAAATTCTTTATCGAAACAACACTACGCAAGCTAAAATCAGTCTAGTGCAAAACCTCGAACATCCCCAGTATTCTCCAAGCTTCCAGTAAGGCTATCGATACCCGAAAGAGTGAGAAAGCACCCGGGCCTGACGGAATAAGCAATGAAATCTTAAGAAATAGCAAAGAGATACTGCTACCTGTCCTCACAGATATATTCAATGATATCACCAATACTGAAACCAAACCCAGCAATGGACCGAGTCTCTCATCATCCTACTGTATAAGAAAGATGATAAATATGACATAGGAAATTATCGCCCTATAAGTCTTATGTCCAATGTATATAAGATTTTTGCTATGATCATCTTAAAACGGATCGAAAGAACCCTAGACGAAAACCAACCTATAGAGCAAGCAGGATCCCGCAAAGACTACTCAGTGATCGACCACATTCACGTAGTGCGTCAAATTTTGGAGAAATACGACTACCAACTCACATACTACATCGCATTCATTGATTATAGTAAAGCATTCGATTCTCTACATCATGACACTATCACAAATATGGGGGCGTTACTAGAACAAGGATTGAGCACAAGTGCATTCGATTAATAAGAAATACATATAGCTGCAGCAGAGCAAGTATCCCACTACAAAAGAAAAGTACTCCTTTCAGAGTAGAAAAAAGGCAGGGCGACCGTCTTATCCCCGAAATTATTTTCCTCAGTATTAGAATCAATCTTCCGAAGACTCAATTGGGAACATCTCGGAATTTATTAATTCCGAGATGTTCTATATTTAGACGGTCAACTGCTATGACACTTAAGATTTGCTGATGACATAGTGTTATTGGCAAAAACAGCAGACGACTTAACCAGAATGATAAAAGAACTTGCGAAAGAACGTGAGCGAGTAGGGCTGGCAATGAATCCGGAAAAATCTAGGGTGATGACAAACGGGTACAAACATACTATAGATCTTGGAAACACTGAAATCAACTATACAGACGAGTACGTATATCTAGGGCAGCTCATTACTCAAAAAGATCCTATGCAGAAGGAAGTGGACAGAAGAACTACAAATGGCTGGAAGACATACTGGAGTCTAAGAGAGGCTATGAAAGATAAAGAGCTCCATATAAACCTAAAAAGCAAATTTTTTAACATACTTATGTCCTTACGTACGGGTTTCAGTCATGCTCCTTAAATCACCTCAAACAAACTTGCAATTTGCCAGTATGCGAATGGAAAGGAGTATACTAAACATTAAAAAGTCCGACAGTGTAAAAAATATCGTCATTAGAATCAAAACAAAAACTACCGATGTAATAAGCAAAATCAAAGGACTCAAATGGCGATGGGCTGGTCACCTGGTAAGAGGACACGACAAATGGAGCAAAAGGGTGACATGGTGGGGTACCCAAGGGAAGGGAAAAGGAAAAGAGGCCGATCACAGAAAAGAAGTAGCAGGAGTCATATGGAACACAGTGGTTGGAGGAGGCCTTTGAAGACTGGCAAACAGATCTAGGAAAGATAACCAAGCAACAAATATTAGTTTAAATTTATTTATCTATTAAGTTTAAGATTTTAATGCTACTCCTTTACATACATTTAAAAATTCATTTTACTAAGTGATCTGAATAAAAGGCTATATTATTATTATTATTATTATTTTTAATAAAAATGTTTACACCTATCGGGATTTGAACCTAGGGTCTTCTAGCTCAAAATAAATAAATTTCATTTAAAAATTTTTTATAATTTTAAATATTTTTTGAAGTGAAACTTCTTTAGAATCGTTGTGATTTCAAACCGGATGCAACGGAAAAACGACAGGTAAGAGACAGAAATACAAAAATGTGTAGGATCAAGCTGGCAAAGAGTGAGACAGAATATTGAAGAGAAGTAAATTGAACAGACATACTATTGAAGTGAAAAATTCTTTATCATCGTTGTGATTTGAAAGTCGATGAAACGAAAAAGCGACAGTAAAAAGCGGAGTCACATAAATTCATAATATTTAACATGGGAGATAAAGAGATAGGAAGCATAATACAATGTTTTGGTACCAGGCGATCATAGTTAAAGAGGATATTGTCTAAAGTATGGCGCGAGTATACCTTAATATATTCTAACTCCAAGCGGACGACGTATTACTACATAGACACCAGGAGAACATATTATTATATATATATAGGTGGTAGGAATGTCTTTCATAGCGTTTGAAATCATGTGTCATCATAGCAACACGTACCAGGAATTAATTTGCAGTTTAGAGGTTCACGCATCGTGCAGGTTTCACTTCTGACGTGTGTACTTTGTACGCACGCAATGATTTTTTTAAATTATGTTTTATGAATTATGAATTAAAATAAGTTTATAATTACCTAGAAAAATGTCGAAAACTTCTGAATTGGCATTTCTTTGTTTACGTTTTTGATTTCGAATTACATTTCCGACTATAGTGTATGTAACTGTAAATAATTAGGCATTAATGTCTCGGGTGCTAACATTATAACAGCGTACTACACGGCGGTCTAATGCCGTCGGCATTTATGGCAACGTGAGCAAACAGGAAGTCAAAATACTCGTGCTCGTTTCATAAACCCACACTCGGGTGCCCCTCATTATGTACAGTCACATAAACTACTATAATATCTATTATAAGAAGTAAATTTTACAATGAATGAATGTAATGCAACATAATGAATAATCAGTATTCCCCGCTGCGAAGCAACTAGTGGGCGGCACCAGCGCCCGTGCGGGCGGG
>CATIXQ010000797.1:0-11412 GCA_949711755.1 Leptidea juvernica
TTACAATAATCGTATCTAGAATTAGATTAATAAATTAGATTGTATAAAAATACGCAATTATTTTTATACTTTTTAGTGCATATTATATCTATTGTTTTGGAATAGTGTTTTTGAAGTCGGTTATTTTTTTGTTAATTTATATACAACTCGCTGACAGACGGACGATCAGTCTGACGCCTTTCTTGTATCAAATGTTCCTTAAGTTTTGGTAACGTTTTGCCATTGTATTTTAGCGTTAGATCTTGTAGTTTATTTTCATACGTCTCGAAGGACCATTCTCTATGTCAGCTATTCAGCGACTTTAAATTGGATAAAAACTGAAAAGAAGTACGTTATAGTTTTAATATAATGTGGGGCGAGTGGTTTAGGTTTTAGCTTTACCATCCTCTGAAGAATTTATGCTCTTAGCTTGAAGATATCTAAGACGTTTCGGAAAATTCCACAAAGCGACTGTGCAAGTTAATAAGATTCTTAATAATCACGCAGTTATGGAATAAAATTAACATGGTTCGGGTGAAATTTCAAATATTGGCGTGATATCTGGTGGTTAAATTCGGCTGCAGCTTTACCAGTGGGATGCTCCTTTGCACAGGATGGCGGCTAGATTATGTGTACCACAACGACGCCTATTTCTGCCTTGAAGCAGTATTGTGTAAGCATTACTGTGTTTCGGTCTGAAGGGCGCCGTAGCTAGTGAAATTACTGGGCAAATGAGACTTAACATGTTATGTCTCAAGGTGACGAGCGCAGTTGTAGTGCCGCTCAGAATTTTTGAGGTTTTTCAAGAATACTGAGCAGCACTGCATAATGGGCACGGCGTATCAATTACCATCAGCTGAACGTCCTGCTCGACCCTTATTTTCATAAAAAAAAGGCATTGAACGCGTACAAGTAAAAAAAACTCATTGGCGATGGCTGCGTCACAGCCTGAGTCGCAAGCTGGTGCAAAAAGAAAATACCACGACTGTGAACCAGTGTATGAATTACGTCCTCTGCCCAAGAAACGTATCAGTTTTTTTAATTGTCTCACGAATACTATAATATTATTATATTTGGGTTCACGGACAAATTGATTAGAAATAAGTCGTTCGACGGTCGCCGGCGCACGCGCATATTTCGGCACCACGTACCGCCTCCAGCGCTTCATTAGAATCGTTGGTTGCCAACTGCTTGAGACGATTATTAAACGTGTTTTTTATTCAGCATCTTGTGTATTTAAGATGATTAGTATTTATGAGACAAAAACATCGTCCGACCACCGGCGAGACCTAAACTTATTTGTCTGACGACTAAATTATTGTAATGCACGTTCATTATGCCTAGGCCTTGCTAATTTCAGCGTTTTGTTTTTGTTAACATAATAAGGTATTTAACTTTTTTACATTAAGACGAGAGGAAATTATTATACCAGTTTAATTATATCATTTACGATTGAAATTTGACCGTTATTCATTTATTTTTACAAGTCTACCTGTTAACGTTAACACGACACCTACTTACAATCGTTATTATTTTTCTTTAAAGATAAAATAATTTATTAATCAGCACCGCGACGTCAAACTTCAAACGGGTTACGGGAGCTACTGACAACTGAATATCAGTGCTGTGGCCTGTGACCAATTGTCACAGGTAACCTGAGTTTTAATCCCTTTTGACACACACTGCTACACAGCTGCTATATATTATATTGGGAAAGTTATTTATTTATTCTTTGTAAAAAATGTTCTAAAGTTATTATTTTTTTCATGTAAGATAAAATAATTTATTACTCAGCACCGCGACGTCATATATGTTAGGTAACTGAAGATCAGTGCTGTGGCCTGTGACCAATTGTCACAGGTAACCTGAGTAGCATCCCTTTTAACACACACTGCTACACAGCTGCTATATAATATATTGGGAAAGTTATTTATTTATTCTTTGTAAAAAATGTTCTAAAGTTATTATTTTTTTCATGTAACATAAAATAATTTATTACTCAGCACCGCGACGTCATATATATTAGGTAACTGAAGATCAGTGCTGTGGCCTGTGACCAATTGTCACAGGTAACCTGAGTAGCATCCCTTTCGACACACTCTATTACACAGCTGCTATATATTATATTGGGAAAGTAATTTATTTATTCTTTGTAAAAAATGTTCTAAAGTTATTATTTTTTTCATGTAAGATAAAATAATTTATTACTCAGCACCGCGACGTCATATATATTAGGTAACTGAAGATCAGTGCTGTGGCCTGTGACCAATTGTCACAGGTAACCTGAGTAGCATCCCTTTCGACACACTCTGTTACACAGCTGCTATATATTATATTGGGAAAGTAATTTATTTATTCTTTGTTAAAATGTTCTAGGTTAGTTTCAGTTATAAATTTTCTTTTTTATTCTTATTTTTGTAGCAATGTAATGTTTCATGTGTGTGTGTCACATAAAATATATTATTATTATTATAAAGAGCAGGACAAGTGTGAATGCACGCAAACAAACAACAAACCATGCTTTTATCACAGTTATCCTATAAATCGAGATAAATTTTTACCAGTGGGAGGCTCCTTTGCACAGGATGCCGGCTATATTACGGGTACCACAACGGCGCCTATTTCTGCCGTGAAGCAGTAATGTGTAAGCATTACTGTGTTTCAGTCTGGAGGGCGCCGTAGCTAGTGAAATTACTGGGCAAATGAGACTTAACATCTTATGTCTCAAGGTGACGAGCACAATCGTAGTGCTGCTCAGAATTTTTGTGGGTTTTCAGGAATCCTGGGCGGCACTGCATTGTAATGAGCAGGGCGCATCAATTACCATCAGCTGACCGTACTGCTCGTCTCGTCCCTTATTTTCATAAAAAAAAAAACTGAATATGTATGGACAGAAATATGATAACATATACTACATTAACATTATTATAATTTAATTAACATCGACAACAGGTAATTATTAAATTACCGACTTGGTGATGTCACCTGACGTCGCCGTCGCCACTAAGTTAGATGGCTACAAATAGCCGTTACGCGGAAAAGCTCAAGTTATGCAAGTGTAAACACAGAGATAAATCTGTCGGCGTCGAGTGAGCGACGTTCGCTTCCCAGAAGATACATTAGCGTTTGGCAAAAAAAAAACCGTCGTCACATACGTTTGTGACGTCATTGTTAATCAAGCGGTTCATACTTACATTCAAAGACATTTAAAGAGAATAGACCAACAAAAACTCGAAACTTTCCCCTTGGACTGCGCAGCGTTCTTTTTTTTTTAATGAAAATAAGGGACGAGACGAACAGTACGTCCAGTTGTTGGTAATTGTTTCGCCTTGCCCATTACAATACAGTGCCGCTCAGGACTCTTGAAAAAGCCAAACATTTCTGAGTGGCACTACAACTGCGCTCGTCACCTTGAGACATAAGTCCATCCTGTGCAAAGGAGCCTCCCACTGGTAAAGGTGGTTCAAGTGACCTCTACTAACAAACTGAAGGGCGGCTCGAATCATCGATGATCAAGTCATCCCCGATTGACTTGATTCTTTGGCATTGCGTAGAGATGTAGGTTCTCTCTGCATCTTCTACCGCATTTATCACGGGGAGTGCTCAGAGGAGCTGATCGGGTTGATTCCAGCGGCCGAATTCCACCACTGGACATTCCGTGCAAAGTACCATCCGCATCACGTTGACGTCTGGCATCCCAAAACCGCTTGTTTTGCAAAAAATTTCTTGCCTCGCACAGCCACTTTGTGGAATCAATTATCGGCTGCGGTTTTCCCGAACTGATACGACTTAGAGTACAAGAAATGAGTATACTCCCACCTTAAAGGCCGTCAACGCATTTCTTGACACCTGTTGTTGCGTGTGTCCATGGGCGCGTTCTTCGGCATTCAGACACAGAACGTGCAACGGGAGACATAACGCGTTAAAAATATCAAATTGTTCTCATTGTTACATTACCAACCACCGGTGAGTACAATCAGCTAATCTGACTTAGTAAATATAAATTTCAAAATAATTGTGCAAATATAATGCTGTCAAATCATGACAGTTGCAGTTTCAGGGTAATTACACGACACAATTATCATAGAACTTAGTAGCATAATATACAGTTCTTTCTTTTTAGGCGGGAAGCGATATGATTGGTTAAATTTGATCGCCAATTGGACGCCACGCCCGTACCCCCGCAATAATTGATTGACGCGGAATTCATAGTAATAGTTTGTATTGTCGATCTATTCTCTTCAACTGTCCTTGCTTACATTATTTACCTCAGTACAGACCCTGACACGAAACTAATTTGAGCAACTATTACCGAAACTACCGCGCGAAGAATGTGTGTACGCTTGGTGTTATTCGCGCAATACATGCATTCCGTAATCTCCATGTAGTCCATATTTCAGTTGTAAGTAATAGCTATTATTATATCATACGACTTTTTTACGACTGTGTCAGTAACTTATCTAAATATCCCGTCCCGAGACCCTAAGGAAGAAGGATGTCTAGTATTATGATCCTGTTCTATCCCCCCTTTAAAATATGATGCTAATGTTGGTAAGGTTGGTATCGATCGGTTGATTCTTGAGGGTGAGCGTCAGATGTAGATGAAAGACTCGCAAATAATCGGATGATGGTTGTGTTGTTGATTGAGATGTGGATGAATGGAATTAAGACGTTGACTGTGTGTTTGAGTGTGGTGTGTGTTGTCGGTGTGCCTGCGATGATTGTCTTACGAAAACAGTATCCCCAAGCATCTTACTTATTATGGTGGATGAATGTGATGCTGCTTGTTTTTGTTGTATATGAACGTTAATGTTTGCATCTAATTTGTCACAATACCGCTTAAGGCTCTTCGTCACTGCACCCGTGGCTCCTACATTATGTTACATTATTACCCCCTTTTTCATAATAGTCTGCTAACTTAAAGCATTGCAAATTCTCACTCTGTCTTCGTCTATTGACCTAAGTCAGAATGAGAAAAAACACTCCTAAGCGGCTGTTTAAAGTTAGCGGACCATTATGAATAAGGGGGTAAGTGTATCTATACATAATACGTAATTAAGTATATTTTGTCACAGATTTTTCGTCAGACATTTGATCACAGATTACTTTATGTTTCAAGTGTCTATTCAAGTGTGTTCTGTCATTATTTTCATAAAACTGTGCATAAAAGAGACAACACACAAAGGTATTAAATTTATCAACATCTACTATCCATAGTACAGACTATGCTATATATGGGGCTAGATAATTTATGAAAAAAATGGGTTAAATATTATAATTATAAGGGAGATTGAATAATTGAGGCAACACATACGATCCGCACTTTAGGGCCAAGGCTAGATTGTGTCTCGGGCATAAAATGTGCGTCAATGACTAATATAATGTATTCTATTTTTTTTTATGTCAATACGGGACGAGACGAGCAAGGCGTTCAGCTGATGGTAACTTATACGCCCTGCCCATTACAATGCAGTGCCGCTCAGGATTCTAGAAAAGCCCGAAAAATTCTGAGTATTAAGTATCATTTGCCCAGTAATTTCACTAGCTACGGCGCCCTTCAGACCGAAACACAATAATGCTTACACATTACTGCTTCACGGCAGTAAAAGTCGCCGTTGTGATTTCCATAATGTAAGCCGGTATCCTGTGCAAAGGTGCCTCCCACTGGTATTGTAATTTAAGCGCTAGAATTAATTTCTAATGATTGTTATTTATTATTTTTATAAGCATTCAAAAGATAACAGTGCAAGAACAGTAGGTACTCAAAATGTTACTTATATATATTTTGAGTTTTTCTTGGTCTGTTATGCTTTCATGCCACAACTATGCAGCCGATCATAGAATTAAACATACGTGGGTTTTTTTTTAATGAAAATAAGGGACGAAACGAGCAGGACGTTCAGCTGATGGTAATTGATACGCCCTACCCATTGCAATGCAGTGTGACGCTCAGGCTTCTTGGAAACCCAAAACTTCTGAGCGCCACTACAATTGCGCTCGTCACCTTGAGACGTTAAGTCTCATTTGCCCAGAAATTTCACTAGCGACGGCGCCCTTCAGACCGAAACACAGTAATGTTTACGCATTACTGCTTCACGGCAGAAGAAGGCGCCGTTGTGGTACCCATAATCTAGCCGGCTTCCTGTGCAAAGGAGCCTCTCACTGGTAGAAAAGACGTAGAGTAGTACAATTTCTCCTGAAATTAATACAGATGGAGTCGCAGGCATAATATCGTAATCGCATACAAGGCCGAAAACGGATCTTTTAGACCCTGGTCTGGAGGATGGAGATGGAGTCTGGAGGATATCTATAAGCGGCTGCCCCAGAACTTCCCCTCACGTTTCTAGTTCGTTTGCTCCGTCATAACCAAAACGCCCCTTTGGGTAGGTCTGAGAATCGAACAACACCTATTTTTCATCCCCCTGAATGTTAAGGGTAGTCCACCCCAAAATTTATTTTTTAAATTTTTACGCAACATTTTTTTATGATACAACGTTAAAAAATACATACAGCCCTAAATTTTCATCTCTCTACGATCAATACTTATTTTCGTATCGCGATTTTTATAATATTCTATTCCATCCACAGATCCGCAATAAGATTGCAAGATGGCAATCGAATACATTAATTATAGTAGGATAAATTTTATATATCTACGATATATTTGTAGGTCTGAGAATCGGTCGTCATTTAGTTTTCATTGAATTTCTTTCTGATTACTTTATATGGCCATACAACGTTTGCTGGGTCAGCTAGTATAATAAAAAATAAACATACTGCATATCCACTGGAAATCACATGGTCTTACTACACACCAATTTTCATCACGGTTCAAGATTACAACGGCTAGATAGCCGTTCTTGACTTATAAAAGGAGAAACAGACAGACAGAATTTTCACAATAATCGCAGACTTGACGACAGTGAGTTGGAAATTTTGATTATCATCAAATTTTACAAAAAATTGTAATTAAAGACAGGAGCGTGAATTGGTCTTCTAGCAAGGTAGGCACTGCAGATCTTTCTAGTTCTTGATGGGCTGTAGTCCGACGGTATGACATAAGTTTTATGAAACGCTGCTTGCTTCTATATACTGCCTACTGTAGTAGGTAGTATACAGATTGCATATACGAAATTTACTTTGACAGAAGCTATATTCTTTTAGGTTTATTATGAGGTACGAACTGCCTGATTGCCTATATGATATGCACGCCCCTGATTACAGACAGAAGCTAATAGATATATACGATGTCTTCCAGTATAAGTAGTACTTATAGATTACATATTAAGTTGAATGGGAGAGTTTAAGCCGTTTTTAACAATAGCCGACAATGTAGCACGTTAGTGGTCTGCGCGTCCGAAGTGAATCCCCTAACTCCAAGCCCACCATTGTCACTTCTGTTTCTCATTAATATATTACCGATATCGTCGCCGCGGTTTTTACTTCGGGTCGCTTCGGAATCCTAATTTACTTATTTGAAATTGAAAGATTTTACATCACACGACACGATATTTTCAACGATGTTTATGTTTTCAAAAAAGCGTCGGTGGCGCAATATTTAGCACGGTTGACTCACACCGCGGTGGCACGGTTCTATCCTCTCCCGCCACGTAACAATGCTTTGTTTTTTTGTAATGTTTCTACATTCAAATGTATGGATGCCGGCTAGATTATGGGTACCACAACGGCGCCATTTCTGCCGTGAAGCAGTAATGTAAACATTACTGTCTTTCGGTTTGAAGGGCGCCGAAGCTAGTGAAATTACTGGGCAAATGAGACTTATGTCTCAAGTATCATTGTGTCTCAAGGTGACGAGCGCAATTGTAGCATTGAATTGAGCGTATTTTCATAAAAAAAGGTCTGTAACGTTCATTTGATTCCTTTACTGTTATAAGAGAGTATGGCCGGGTTAATAACATACTATCAAGTGACAAGTAGGAATATATGGCCGTTTTTCCTCCTCTTGTGTATAAAAAATATTTATACGATAATTAACTATAGCTATAACTCATTACTAAGATATAAAGCATAAAATTAAACCCAAAAACTTAAAAGATGTTGCATGTTGTAATTGGGTCCAAATATCGGCTATAAGTTCATATTCTATTCTGAGTACTCATTCATTCATAAGTCTCTAAGATCCACGGCGATAAAAATAATGAACAACAATGGGAAAAGAAGTTTGAACTTCAGCTGGCTAGTCAATGTTAAAATTATGAACATACCTAAAAAAGTATTAATGTTCGATATCTAACGAAAGCAGTATATGTTAAGTGGACGACACGATAATCGTCGTCGAATAGAACATTGTAAATTTCTCACATCCAAAGTAACGGTATTAGATCTTTAGTGTCTGTATTTAAGGGCTATTACATCAAAGCTTAGGGTGACAGATTTCAAAACAATATTCGATGTTTTTATCCCGTTCACGTATCGTCCCGATCTCAGCACCTCACAATTTGGACTCGATACGATTATGCGTCGGCGCTCTAACGAGCTTTTTGTAAAGGACTTCTACTAAATGTAAGATTAACTCAATACCGACAGTTACAGTAGAATACTTAATATGTGCTTTGTTTTTTACTCATGATACACCATCTACCCATTTATCCTTAGATTTTAATTGAATAAATCAATAATGCGAAAAATTGTTATTCTTTTTTTTTCTGTTTTTTTTTTTTATAATTATAAGGGCATCTGGTAAATGAACCAGGTCCCGTATATTAACGAAAACTATACGAAATAATCAATACCTATTTGAGTGTGAGTGTTATAAGAATACAATTTAATTGATTTTTTGCCGTGAAACAATAACTTTCGTATTGTGAATAGGCTTACGATACTATAAATAAGAATTAAATGATTGTTTTTATAGAAAATAAAATATTATATAGTAACGAGATGAGCAACAAGTTCTGCTGTCATTGTAATTAATATGTTTTTAAATTTATTTTATTTTATTCAGAAAAAAAATTATATAAGAGGAGGCCGACGGGCAAGAGGATTACGGGAAGGGAGCGGTGAGGTTTTTGAGCGGCTTTTCAGGAGGTATGCTCTTTTCTTGAAGGTCCCTAAGTCGTATCGTTTCGGAATAACTACTACACTACAATTGCGCTCTTTACCTTGAGACATAAGATGTTATGTCCCATTAGGCCCGGTGTCCACCAAAGCGGAGAGGAGAAGTGAGGAGATAAGCCGCAAAGCTATCAGGTTATTTCCACCAAAGCGGAGAGGAGATGTGAGCTGTGCTTATAACAACGATTTCGGGTGTGTGATTCGCGAGAGAAGGCAGAGGAAAGGGGCGCCCGAGCACGGGCCTCCGCCTATACTCATTTTCTATCCGCCGCGCCGCTTGATCGCTCGAGGCGGCACAAAATTCTATAAACAAATGAGACATCTCCTCTCCCCTCCGCTTGATCCATTTTCAAAGACGAAATAATTGTATTTTTTTTTTTATGATAAATAGGAACGAGACGAGCAGGACGTTCAGCTGATGGTAATTGATACGCCATGCCTATTACAATGCAGTGCCACTCAGGATTCTCATAAAACCCAAAAATTCTGAGCGGCACTACAATTGCGCTCGTCACCTTGAGACATAAGATCTTAAGCCTCATTTGCCCAGTAATTTTACTAGCTACGGCGCCCTTCAGACCGAAACACAGTAATGCTTACACATTACTGCTTCACGGCAGAAAAAGGCGCCGTTGTGGTACCCATAATCTAGCCGGCTTCCTGTGCAAAGGAGCCTCTCACTAGTTATTAATAATGATAAGAAATAATTCTAATTGTAATGCTAATTACTTTTTATAATCTATATGTTGTGTTCTAGTTTATAACTTTAGCAGTAATTGTTTTTATGTTTACCTAGTAAGGCAATTCTATTCAGGCGAGGTGTCCTCCTTGAAGTCATGTGTCACGCGCGGTGAACAGAAGATCAGTGTTGCAACACATTCTTTAAACACCACTCGTTGATTCATTTATGTTATTTGTGTGTGTATAGATGAATGTGTATAAATAAATCATTTTCTTTCTTTCAAATATGATTGGTCATCAAAATACATCTCCTATCCTCTCCGCTTTGGTGGATACCGAGCCTTAGGCCAGTTATTACACTAGCGCCGGCGCGCTTTTAGGCGAAACAACAATGTTTGCACATTACTGCTTCACTGCAGTAAAAGGGCGTCTCTGTGACACCAGTTACCACCCACATCATTCAGCGTTTGTAATATCGTGCTCTGTTTCATGTTCTACATCAGACCTGCCGCGTTTTGATTACAATAAATCATCACGAAAACAGAGGGGAAAAGAGACAGTTGATGCGTTTTTGTTTCCGTTCGCATAAATAAGATATCTCTAATATAATATATGACAGTTACAAATACGCTTTTTTCCACTTCGCAACGCTAAAAGCGTCACTGTATTACACTCGCAATCCCAAATAGATTTTATAGATATAAATGAACAGACCGACCGACCCCCGGCACATCTCTAATAGTTAGGACCCTTTTGTGAATCGAGATTTGTTTATTTTTGTGGCACGCGGCCGATCGATCATGATCTATTTGGGAAACACTTCTAAACAACCATTACACTGTCATAAACAGAAATGAGCCAAGCGGCGCCAGTGTACGAATATGATCTGGAGTAGAATGACCAGAGCAACAACTTTTTGTATTTCCACATAATCAGCGTAAGAAGATTTTGAAAACGATATAACGTTTAAAAATGTGTCTATTGGAAAAAGATGTCATAGACAGGCCGATATAACGTTTTAAATTTACTTTTTTTTTACTTTTTTGTCTTAAATGGGGGCGCTCCTGGCACTTTGGAGTGTTTTATTCTTCCAATAATATAAAATGTCACTGTATACCTAGTACCTACCGTTTATAAGAGTTATTTTTTTTTAATTGCGCTTAAAATATAAATAACTATGTAATTAAATATCATAAAATACATTAAAACAATACGATCGTTTAAGAACTATTATTACATACTTTTACTTTTCCACTTATTACTCTGTATATTTATAACTCTGTCCCCTTCTCGTCATTTTACCCAAACTGCCGCAAAAACAGAACAGAACCTCGCGTCTGACAGCGACACAGTCATCAATCAGCCGCTGTCATAACGCGACACGGGACCCTTGTATTGGGCCGGTGCATCTGCCAAATTTGGCAAGCTCATGTATTCGTGGATACGTACGTTTTGTCGGCATTTTGGTTAGGTGAAAAAATTGGTATGTATTTATAATGTCTTCTGAGTGTGTAATATGAGAGGGCGTGGTTCCTACTTGTAGTTTACACAATGGGGTCAACATCGCTGCTCTCAATCCTAAACAATACTAAAGCAATCGTACCTGCATGTTTTTAACCGACTTCAAAAAAGGAGGTTCTAAAATTCGATTGTTTTTTTTTTATGTTTTTTACCTCA
>CATIXQ010000798.1:0-11411 GCA_949711755.1 Leptidea juvernica
CAACGTTTAAGCAATTTTCGTTTAGGTAAACCGTTGAATATAATATTATGCATCAATACTCGAATGGATTTACATAATACCCGCAGATTATAACTGAAATTGAAAACAAAATCACAGGAAAAGGCTACGCGTGGTAGTTAAAAAACTTTCAGAAAACAGTTATTATAATATAATTGCGGATTTTTGGTGAAACTTTTATTTACAAATTATTTGATTATTTAAACAAAAATACTCATAACTAGTAGGAGTTTGTTGTAATTATAAATGTCACCTCATTGTGTCATGCTCGTGAAAGGGCGCTATTTGCGGTGACAGGATGATCATTTCACCAGAAACTATGCTTCACATTCTTAAAAGTTATGATATTTTTATAACCGCTAATAAAATGCTCCCAAACTATATTTATTTCATATATCTTTAAGGTGTGTGTGAATTATACAACTACTGTACTCAATAACTTTTTTTTTGCATCACTTTACATATATTGTAATTGAAATGATTTGTAAAACGATGAAGTTGTAAATATTGATTTAAAAGACTGGCAGTGAGTTTCTTGCCACTTCTTCTCATTAGCTCAACCCTTTACGAAGAGGTGGTAAATTTGATTTGTAATTTTTTTGACATTCATAAGTGTGATTTCCATGACCTATATGAATAAAGTGATTTTGATTGATTTGATTGTCTATGGTTGCGTCCCAACTCTATAGGCTAGTCTGTATTGTGTTTGTCTCACTGTCAAGGCAGCATGTTTATGAAGAGAACAGTGAATTATAGTCAATTACTAATTACAATAAGCAATCTTTCATTTAATGCAGAGTTAAGAATTTTTAGGTAGGTAATACCTATCTATGAACACACACACACAATATATTAGTTTTGTCTGAAAGAAGCTGTTATCATATGGGTTAGGAGAATAAAACATGCATGCCACTCAATTATTAATAGATCATCATCGATGCCTAAGCTCTTTTGTAATTCTAAAATATGTGACATTCGATCTTTGATGTCAGTTATAGAATGGCAAGAAAACCCAAACAAAATAATAACGTCTTACTCCTTCTATAGTGACTTTACTTATTCAGAAAACGAAAACAAATTGTACTTTAACTTGTTTAGAATAAGCTAGCTCTTCGACGGATTATAAATACGTTTCAAGTGAACGCCGTGAATACTTATGGCTCAAGAGAACTGAATAAGATTAAAGAGCACTATTTCTTTCATTATTTAAAGCTAGCATCATTCTATTATAAGATCTCATGAAATGGTAGAAATGTTTTAGACATGGTAGGAGATGTTTGTGCGACAATCTTAAACCTATAAGGGAATTAAAATTTAAAATAGTTGCAATGTATCACAAAAGTTATTTCATTTAGATCTGAGCTGTAGATATAGACACTATGAACCGTGATAAAGTGTTTTACATCTGGACGAAAATTATTCCAATGTCTAGAACATTTGTTTTTCATTCTTAACTTGAATGTAGATTAAATTTCCTTTTCACAGGATGCCGGCTACATAATGGGTGCCACAACGCGCCTATTTCTGCCGTGAAGCAGTTATGTGTTAGCATTATTGTGTTTCGGTCTGAAGAGACTTAACATCTTAATTATATTTCACGACGACGAGCGCAATTGTAGTGCCGCTCAGAGTTATTGGCTTTTTCAAGCATCCTGAGCGGCACTGCATTGTAATGGGCAGGGCGTATCAATTCATCAGCTGAACGTCCTGCTCGTCTCGTCTCTTATGTCATAAAAAAGTTAATGCTTTGAAAAGTAAAAAGTGTTCAGTGGTTTCATGTAGAATTTATAAAATTATTTAATGTAATTATGCTTGTCATAGCCGGTGCTATAGATGCCAAACAATAATATATTTAAACTAACCCTATATCTACAAAAAAGATTCAATTTAGATTATTTCAATAAATCAAAAGAACACCAGGAGTATTAAGCAAACGTTTGTGTGGTAAAGGTTACTATAACATTTCTTAATGATACTACGGATTAAGAAAGGAACGAACACCCTCAGCCTATTCAATTATAAATTTTATTGTACGATACTACATATTATATTTTTACTAAATTAAGAAAAAAAAGCCCGCTGAGTTTCTTGCGCCCGTTCTTCTCAGGTCGGAGGTATCATTCATACTATTTCGAATGGGTGGTATTTGTTGACGTTCAATAAGTGAATAAAGAAAAGTTTAAGAATGTCGTTAAAATAATTATAACTTTTGTGATTTATTAAATTAATATTATTTATTATGCAATTAACTTTTAGTATAAATTTACATACATATGAAAGTAAAATATTACTATCAATAAAATGATTAGACTAAAATTTTCAAATGTGAGAAAACTGAACTATGTTAAAAGTGATGAAATACGGAAAATCACTGAAAACATCATTGAGAATTATAAATATTTCGTCGCATCAATAACAATATTACTTATAACTATAACTAATTATCTTAATAGTGTTTTGTTATTTAAAAAACTTAATTAGTATTTCAATAACATATTTACAAATAAGTATGTATTTAAGTTGCTATTCCTGTTTTTAAAACCATTAATGCTATTTTTTGATATATTACTAAAATTGTAAAAACAAACAAAAAGGTTACATTGTGTTAACTACTTATGATACTAATTACCCTCATTAATGTTATTTTTAATTATTTTCAAGAACGACTACTTATAAATTAGCCAATTAATTATGGCTACATTTGAAATCACATCTTTAAATGGATCACACTGTTCTTCTATAAGCAGTAGTAATACACGAATTGAACGTAAAATAAAAATAAGAATGAATGAATTGGAAAATGCAGTGAATGAGAGTTTAGTATACACGTGTGGTCGATGTGATATGTTTTATTATGACTACAAGCAGTTGCTCGAACATTTATACTGGCGTCACGGCACTGAAAGCCTTTGGTGCAACCAATGCGGTTTGAAACGTTGGCAGTACACCGCACACGTGTGTAATGTGTTACCTATAGATGAATCTCTGTTAAACAACTATACCGGACCTATTTACTGCTTATGTGGCAAGGAGGAATATGATTCTCTTATGATTGGCTGCGACTCACCCGACTGTAACCTTCAATGGTATCACTTTAAGTGTGTGGGTATTGTTACGCCCCCTGTAGGAGAATGGTATTGTCCTGAATGTTGCAAGCTTTATTCCCTACAGGTATATAATACATAGGTTCTATTATGATGTGGCTATAATGTGTTTTTGTAGATTAAGAAAAAAAATTATTAAGATTTGAGATTCTTGACAATCTAATACTGGAACCTTCATTTTATTTTCTCTGCACAAGCGTGTCTATTTTTTTATTGGGATAAGTAATTGAACAAGCAGATGATTAACTTTCTGTTGAGTGATACTATCTTTCCACATCAGTGACAGTACAATGTGGGCAGTTGATCTGTCTGACGCACGACAAAACGACCTAAGATGTAGTTTAATGTGATACGACTATGATCAGCTTAAGTGATCGAAGTCGTATAGGATTTGGTTAAATAAAAGTGGAGAAGCCATTGCTTGCCAGCTAATAAAATGTTAATCCTAAAATAATATAATAATTAGAACGACGAAAAAATTGAGTTTGGAACTAACCTCTATTTTGAGCAATTCACCCACACTAACACATAACAAGTATCATACAAATCGCGAGTGTAAGACGTAGCCTGTCTCGCACACTAAACTAATATTCCTGGCATGTTTATATCGGTTTTCTTACAGCAAGAGATTCTATCTAGACGTATAAATTATTTAAGATGTAATATAATTTTTCCTTGTTTGTTTCAGAACAATCATAAGCAAACTACACTGAAAACCTAGGTATATGTATAAGGGAATAGAAGTTTTATTTTATTTATTTACTATCAAAATTTAATTATTTTTTCATAAAAAGATTATTTTTAAATAGTGTAAAGTAAAATAAAAAAAAAATCAATTTTCTTCGTATCTTAATCTATTTATACGAAAATTCTGTGTTATAGATTTAGCTATTTAAATAATAGTGTTATAATGTGATTATTTATTGTTGTTTTTGATTTAATAAATTTCTGTTTCAAACATTTTCATTGCCTGAACATCCTACCTCACTATGGGTATATAGTTTAAAATGTTTTAAAAATGTCGTATTCTCAGCGATAAGCATTTTTTTATAAAATAGATGTGATCAAGTTAAGATCTACGAAAACAATTTATTTGGTAAACAATCCTATCCTGAAATATTGAATATTTTTCTTTAAAATAAGTTACACGTTTATGCAAGATGCCTACTTGATTGTCCAGGACTGCTGGCTTCTATTACCTTTATTCCTCCAAGATGAATCGTTAGAATTGTAAAGTTCAAGCCTTTGTATGTAAAAGGGTGCTAAACCAAAATTAGGCTTGAATAGCTTAAAGCCACGGATTTGTCTTTTTTGTTTGAAAACCCTTGAATGAAATAGACATAAAGCTGTAAAGTAATTTGTATTTGCCTATAATCATATCTACATTGATACATAATAATTTATAATATTTCTATGCTCGTTGATGAAGCCTTTTTAAAGTGAAACCTTTTTTACATCGTCTCAAACTTTTTCGTCTGTGTGTTGCATGTCGCGTGACGGTCGGGCGGCGCCTATAGTTCGCAGCAGCTGAACGTGTAGTTTATAGATTATTACTCATTCAGTTGGAGACTTATTCTACTTATATTATTTCCCATTATCGTTCCAATTTTCCAACTATAAATTTAAGATTGTTAAAGCGATTTTTATACCCTTAATGGAATATTATTCCAATAATTTTTAGTTAAATGTCTATAAAGTGATAAAATGTTTCACTTTTACCGTGGTTTCATAAAACCACACACCACATACTCGCATTGCTTTTTATAAATAAATAAATAAAAAACAATGCGAGATTGCGAGAGAGGTTCGAGTCGCCTTATAAGACGCCCCACGACTGTTGTTGCGTTAGTCCCATCCCAGTTTGCAGCAGGCGGTACCTAGCGTCGCTCGGTATATGACCGAGGTACGAGATCTTATCTTATCTTACCATGTTACCATGTGTTTACCTTATCATGTTGCGTACAGTTAAGCGAATTGTTATGTAAATATTACACTTTTTTTTATAGGCCAACAAAAGCATAAGAAAATGGTTTTTACGAGTGTTTTTATTAGGAGGCTATAAAAAGTTACCTTATTTTACAATTATTATAATATATTGTAACTATTGTCTCGTTAGCTCATCTGTTCTCATAAAGCACGTCTCACAGAGTAACTTATATGATAAACGCGAGAGTTACACATTTTTTTATTGAAAATAAGAGACGAGACGACCAGGACCTTCAGGTGATGGTAATTCATACGCCCTTCCCATTACAATGCAGTTCCGCTCACGATTCGTGAAACACCCAAAAATTCTGAACGGCACAACAATTGCGCTCGTCACCTTGAGACATAAGATGTCAAGTCTCATTTGCCCAGTAATTTTTCTAGCTACGGTGCCCTTCAGACCGAAACACTGAGTGGCACTGCATTGTATTGGGTAGGGCGTATCAATTACCATCAGCTGAACGTCCTGCTCGTCTCGTCGCTTATTTTGATAAAGATAAATCTACACATGAATACTACAATAAAGTAAAATAATTAAGAAGATTAGGAATTTTGTAGTTTATGTATTATAATAACTTCGCGGGCCTGATTTTAAAATCTTATTCAATCTGTGCGGTACCTTTAGGATTGCAATAAGATTTAAATATAATATAATTTAATTTAGACTTTAGGTTTGAAATTATTGTTATCTGTTTAAATTGCTTATCAATAAGTAAAGAAACAAAAATTGTAATAAAATTCATTTTTGACAGAAAACACAAAGAAAGCTTTGAAATATTTTCTCAGATTCACAATGGCGCTCCAATTTGCCATTAATATATTTTATTAGTTTCGGGATTGTCTCCATCCCTTCGATAAACTAGCGGGTCTCTTTCCCGTGATGAATGATCTACCCCTGTCAAAAGCTTTTAACATAATATATGAATATCACCTGAATTTCCCTTACTAACTTGCTAATGATAGATTTCTCGCCAAGCTTAACATGTTTTTATTACTGTAGCTAATCAGCTGCAGTAATTAAAACATGTTCGGATAGTCAATCGACTAATCGGAGTAGCGCCTTAGTATTTGAAAACTTCAATTAATTCTAACTAAAATATTTACATAAATTATAACTAAACGCTTCTTATTCAAAAAATGAAAATTCCTGTGCCTTAATACTTCCAAGGTCGACATTAGTTAGATGTGACTCTCGAATATGCCACGTAAAATTTAAACATAAACAAAGTTTTCAGCAACTACAGTTGCTGAAAATTTAATCTTATTCATAAAAAATATGAAACATGTACTGTGACATCACCAATAGTGTTATTTAGTGGAAATAAAAAAAATATTGTCAGAAAATATGCACTTAAATGTATATATTTATATCTTTATAATAAAATATTTTGTAGAGAAATAGCAGATTACTTAATACCTACTTACTCTAACATTACCATAAGTACTCAGGTAAACACGCCCAATATAACCTCATTGTCTACTTGATATAACATGAACACATTATAAATAGCATTGAGAGTTCCTCTTTATGATATATTTTCACGGAACAATGCCTCGCCGGTGTCTCAATTATCATTTCCCCTCCGTGAGATATCCGGTTTGATTTGTAGAGAAATATAAAACACAAAATGTAGTAATAAGAGATGCTTGAAGAACACCAGTTGCAAGAGATACAATTCACTTTATAAGACAAATCTTTAATATTATAATATATTATATTTCCCCATAATAAAAAAGCCTAATTTTTCTTCATAACTCCTTACTAATTACTGTATTTCAATTTTACAAATTAATACTACAAACTATATACATGTATTGTCTATAACAATGTTTGGCAGGTTAAATTGTAACGAAATAATAAAGCTAATAATAATATACTATTGATTGCTACCATTATGGTAATTATATACAAAAGAAGAAGAAGTCCTGAATTATGTGTTGTTGTGATACATGATTATTAAATAGTTATGCGTATAGTGTGTAAGAATGATAGTATTCCGAGCAAGTAGTGTGTAATTTTCAGTCTAATGGGCATCGTTCTCGATGTCAGCTTGGGACAAGTGCTCGATCACTGTGTTAATAAATTTATTTCGGCTGATGAAAGATTTACAGTTCAATTAAAAATGATTTCAAAGACACTAAAGAAACACTGGTGGAAATGTGTTTCAATTATCAATATTATATATAAATAACCAATGAGGTTTGCATTGAGGATAGTCTAGAGCTTGCCATAGTGTTTGTTAAGAATCTCTCTGAAGTGTGTGGCTAATTCAATTCCATTCTCGGGGTTTTATCTGTAGTTCGAATGGCGTCCCATTACAAGGCCGCCGTGTTAGTAGTCGATCATAGTTTTTCAATGAATAACAGCAAAGTAATAAATAATCCCTTCTTCACTTGAGATTCAGCTGAATACAACATACGAATATACAGATAATATTAAAATAGTTGAAATAATAATTAACGTTGTAGTACGACGAACATCTTGATTATATTGTTATCCGATCTCCGAGTACACTACGAGGGCTGCACTAAAAGCATCGGGAATGGAATATTTCCACTGTTCCTGTCATATTAAAATCTTTTTAATTGAAAACTCATTGGTTTTAAGAATCGAATACCATTTATTTATTTAAAAAAAGATTCTCGGTCTTGTCACAAGTTCTTTTCAAACTTGTTTAGTCGTTGAAATAATGGAATTGACTCGAGAAAATTCTAGAGCGATGATTTATTATGACAAAAACAGTGTGTTGACCGGATGATTTCTGCATTTGGTGATGAAGCCCCATCCAGAACTACAATTTATTGCTGTTTTGCTGAATTTCAACGTGTCAAGCTCAATGATGATCCCCGTCAAGGTCGTCCAAAAACTGCAGTCACCAAAGAAAACGTTGATGCTGTGCGTAAGCTGATTGAGGAAGATCCACATGTGACATACCGCGAAATTCAGGCAACTTTAGACATTGGCATGAGACAAATACAAATAATCTTGCTTGAACAATTAGGTGTAAAAAAGTTAATTTACCGATGGATAACGCATTTGCTCTGTGAAGACCAAAAAGCGGCTCGCGTTACTTGATGCGTCAGAACTCTCGAAAGATTCCACGCAGGATCCTCATGCTGTATACAACATCGTATCAGGTGACGAATCCTGAATATACGCGTATGAACCCGAAATAAAAAACCAGTCATGAGTTTGGGTGTTCGAAAATGAGTTAAAGCCAACAAAAATTGTTCGTTCACAGAGTGTTGCAAAAAAAATGGTGGCCACATTTGTCTCCAAAACCGGCCATATTGCGACTATTCCTCTTGAGGGACAAAGAACGGTTAATGCAGAATGGTATGCTAGCATTTGTTTGCCACAGGTCGTTTCTGAACTCCGTAAAGAGAACTGCAACCGTCGCATCATCCTCCATCACGACAATGCGAGTTCTCACACCGCGCACAGAACAAAAGAGAAATTTTAGAGCAAGAAAACATAGAATTATTAGACCATCCGCCGTACAGCCCCGACCTAAGCCCTAATGATTTCTATACTTTCCCTAAAATAAATAATAAATTGCGTGGTCAGAGATTTTCATCACCTGAAGAAGCTGTGGACGCCTACGAAGCGGCCATTTTGGAGACCCCAACTTCCGAATGGAATGGTTGCTTCAATGATTGGTTCCATCGTATGGAAAAATGTGTCAAATTTCGCGGAGAATACTTCGAAAAGCAATAAATACATTTTTAAATAGTAATGTTGTGTCACTTCCTTGATTCCCGAAATTTTCAGTGCCGCCCTCGTATCAAAAGTACGCGAGCGTGTGTTCAAAACTTGTTGCACTTCACCTGCCAAGCTGAATAAAATTAATGAATATACAAGTGATATTCGATAATTAATTTGTACGTCACACGATTAAATATTCATCATCCCTACTAATATTATAAATGTGAATGTAAGTTTGTTTGTTACGCTTTCACGCCTAAACCACAGATCGGTTTTGATGAAATTCAGCACAGAGACGGACTAAAGCTTTGGAATGGATATAAGCTACCTTAAATAGCGACATAAAGACTTGGAGGAGTTGAAATAGGAGATGGAAGTTCTTATTGAAGATGACACCATGAAACTTTTTATTTAGGCACTTGATTAGAAATAAGTAAACTTTTGTACTAGCGTTTTTGAAATTTCGACTTTTGTGGGGATGAAATACGGGATGATATTTCGTATGGAACTCCAAACAAAGACACGCTTTCACGCCTTGCTGTGAATTCGTATTGGATCAAATTTTTATGATTTAGCAAAGGATGGATAAACAAATTATAGTATTATGACAATTTAATTAATTGAGAAGATTCAGATGAAAAGTTTCATTAAAATATTACTACAACATTAACAAAACATAACCAAATATTCTATTGATTCTTTTTTTCGGGACAAATAAACGAAAGTAAATCCAACCATGAGTTTAGGCTTAGGTCCTACTGAGGACCATCGGACTGATTAGTCCAGCGTCGTACTTGGTATGGTCCGGACGATAATAACAATAATGTGACCGCATCCGATGGTTCGGCCGTACTAAATCCGATCATGTGTTA
Source organism: Leptidea juvernica (assembly GCA_949711755.1). Taxonomy (NCBI): domain Eukaryota; kingdom Metazoa; phylum Arthropoda; class Insecta; order Lepidoptera; family Pieridae; genus Leptidea; species Leptidea juvernica. The sequence goes on from CATIXQ010000798.1 coordinate 9,687, forward strand.
AGGCTATAAGTGAGCAACGCTGCCCATACTTTCTTTCACTAGCAAATAAGAAACAGGAGCAATACCGGCTTATTGTTTGAAGGTGTACTCAGTATCGAATCAACTGGAATCATGGACAAGTAACTCAATTCCACACTTTGTTATATGTCTCGGAAATATCATTAAAAATTGCATTGTAATGCCACACATACAGACGCTGAAGATTTAAATTTGTGGCGTGAAGTGCAAGAAGTAGATTGTGTAGTGTAAGAAATTAGTTTTGAATTAATATTGTTTGAGTAGGGCTACGCTTATGAGACTTGGAGCTTAGGTTCCGCGGTAAGCCGCGAGATTTACTTAGCGTTCTTAGACTTTGCTCAGGCTTTACTTATATATAACTTAGCTGAGTGTATGCTTAGCATAATCCTTGATTTCGTTTTTATGGTTATTTGACAGCTCAAATTATGCTGAGCTTAAGCTAAGACAGTGCATCCAAAGGCAAGTTCATGTTTAATCATACTCCGCTAAGTTTTACGTAAGTAAAGTCTGAGTAAATTCTAAGTACGCTCTATTGATCTAAACCTTATTCAAAAGCTCCAATTCGCTCATATAAGTATGAACGACGAGAATGCCTGTCAGACTGTGGAACCGAATCCGAGACGCGGCTGTCGCCGATTCTGTAATATGAATCTTCTTTTAAGAAACAAATCGTGAATAGCTGATATTTAATACAATTTGCAGCTTTTTAATCCTAGAAGCCTAATATACGTCTGCGAGGCGTATACTTAAGCGAATATCGGTTGTGTTTTTCTAACGTTCCAAGTCACCGCATCGTGCTCTTTCGCCAACTCGGTGGCCGACGGGAGTTGGTGACGGAGTCCGTGTCATTAAGCTAAGTCCCACCATTTTTTATTTATTGAAGTATAGCACGCCTGCGATACGTATATTAAGGCTTCGTGTAACTCTTAAGAATATAGAGATTTGTAAGGATAGAAGCAAGTGGCATTCTATTATCTCTACCTACCCCGACGGGAACAATGCGTGAGTATGTATGTATGTACTTTTAACTAGGTTTGTGTATATTTACTTTTGTTTGTTTTTTGCATATATGTCTATTTTTGGCGCTATTTCATATTTAAATACGTCATGGCATAAATCCAATCAACGAAGATGATATTCTATTTATCTTAAAGTGATTGGGGTATAACATCTCTACTCAAAACTGATTATATAAAATACTTTTCAGCTAAAGTATATAAAGGAATAAAACTGGTATCATTCTGAAAGGCCTTCTATTCTTATACTGAATTTCAAACCTTATATAAATATTGTTAGTAATAACTTAATATAAATGTAGATTCAATAAGAAAAATATTTTATTTCATTTGACATTCATAAGTGTCATTTTCGTGACCTACTTGAATAAACTGATTTTGATTTGATTTGATTTAAACCTTCTAATAAATTAAACACGTGGAAAATTGTTTTATATTAAATATTTTGTTTGTTATTATTACATATTATTATATTTAATACAAGTTTAACCCCTCTTTGAATTTATGAATAGCTAAAAAAATCAAAGATAATTTTATGGCTCTGTTAATAACAAAACCGAAATATCTTGTAATATCAACTTTTTAAGTAGCTTCCTTAAGACGATATTGTCAGTTTTAATGAGCAGATTCCGCGAACGAAAGAATTTCCTGAAAATTTTTATGGACATTAGATTGAAGACGAAAGTTATGG
>CATIXQ010000800.1:0-11399 GCA_949711755.1 Leptidea juvernica
TCACAGAGTACTGGGTCCCCGACAATTCGAGCTGCTCTGCGTTGCACGCGGTCAAATGGATCGATACTGGGGTGCGATATCCATTCAACAGTGCAAATCCTGTGGTTAAAGGTCCAGGAACATTAATATGATGAGTTACAATTTTGTTTATGATTTGCATATTATTAGAAGATAAAAGTCTGAGACAATACCTCTCAATGAGTAGTAATCGTCTCAGAATCAAAGGCATTATTTTGGTCTCTACTTCCATGGCCCTTATGGGAGTAGAGCACATAGCACCAGATATTAGTCTCAATGCTTTATTCTGCACAATGTCTAGTTTCTTTGTATGTTTACTATCAAAGTAAGCTAAAGTGCTGTAATCAAAATGACTTCGTACTATTGATTTAAATAACATGGACAACATTTTGGGGTCAGCTCCCCAGGACACACCTGCCAGATATCTTATTATATTTAAACCTTTCATAGCATTGTTTGTTATGTATTTAATATGCTCTTCAAAAGTCATCTTCTGGTCAATGATGACACCCAAAAATTTATTTGAACTGACTCTATTAATGACTTTACCATTATAAAGAACATTGCCATTTTGTACATCATTGCCAAAAATCATTAGACTGCTTTTGGATGTATTAATATTTAAATGTAATTTGTAATAATATTTTGCTAATTGGCTTAAAGCTAAATTAATGTTATCTATTGCTATTTGGATATTTTGGTTGGAGCAGTATAGCACAATATCATCTGCAAACTGAAGGATATTTACATTTGTAGTATTTACATATTTAATTATGTAATTCTTGGGCCATAAAGAATATTATTATGCCTCACATATAAGACTCTACTGTGAAGAAAACTGTAAAGCCACTTACATAGTTGTCCAAGGACACCTAAGTTGGTTAAAATTTTAACAAGTATGCCGGGATCAACATTATCAAAAGCTCCTTGAACATCTAAGAAGACACAAACAATGTGAGAATTCATGTTTTTGGAACATTTCAGGTCTGTGATCAGTGATATGAAACTGTCAGTGCAACTACGCCCACGACGGAAGCCATATTGTACATTGGGAATGATACCATTAGCCTCAACAAACCAATCAAGACGAGCTTTAATCATGTTTTCAAACAGTTTGCCAAAACATGAGGATATAGAAATTGGACGGTAGGAGCTAGCTAAATCAGGAGATTTATCTGGCTTAAGTATGGGAATAACACATTGTGTTTTCCATGAGTTGGGTATTAATTTCTTGTCCCATAAAGCATTAAGAATATTTAAAAACACTACCTGCACTGATTCATGTAGTTTTTTAATCAAAATATATGGGTAATCATCTAAGCCGGGAGTAGAATGCGTCTAGATCTCAAACTCATTGTAAATTCGGTCCATGTAAAGTTATCTAATAAATGTTTTGAATTTCGGTTGTTGTTATAAATTCCAAAGTAAGTGTCCAAATCATCAATTAACTCTAAATTACTATTATCAGCTAACTTGTCTAAAAATGGAACAACAAATTCATCTTTTTAATATCTTTTTTTCATCTAATTAATAATTCAACAAATACTTCTTTTGCTGAGATATAGTCCGCTTCTTCAGTGCATCTATTTTTTTATAATTTATGTAGTTTTCCATAGTAGGATCTGATCTATACAATTTTAGTGCATCATAAGAAGCTATTACATTCTGTTCACAGAGTTGATTCCACCATGGTGTCGGAGGTCTACTCCTAAAACCATTAGGTTTTTTGAATTTAGGGATGCACAATTCCTTAAGTGTATCAAGCCGTTTACAACATTCTAAGTATGAAGAGATAGGATCATTTACATTTATCACAATTCCACTAAATAGTATTTCTGAAAATTTGGAACATTTTTCCCAGTTAGCCCTACCATACAAGAACTTATCAACTTGTGAATTAAATTGATATTTTTCAACCCCTATAACAATTTTGGTAATAGTAGGAATAATGGTAACTTCCCAAAGAGTCATCATGAACTGACCAGTCACATAGAGGTGCTAGACATGCACTAGCAAAGCTGACATCTAGGTGAGTTTACTGTTGTAAAAGAACCATCATTTAAGATAAAGAGCTCGCAATCATCTATCACGTCATACAGATTCTGACCCATACCTTTTGTTGATAAACAGCCGAAAGCTATATGGTGTGTGTTAAAATCACCACTTACAAAAATGGGCTTCGGAAGGTCCCTAATAATATTGCGCAGTCTATTTAATCTAATATGGCCACTAGAGGGCGGACAGTACACACATAAATACTCAAGTTACCATTTCCAGTGGATACCGATAAAGCAACAGTTTGTATGTCCTCAAAAAAAGCTGTATTTTAAATACGATCTAATAAGTATAGCGACGCCATTGTGAACGTTTTTAGAATTTCTATTGAACATGTTATATCCAGGTATTCTAAAACTATTATCCTTAAACCAAGTTTCATTAAGTAAGTTTCTCTCAAAAATTTAATTAATAAGGGTTTTTTACTGTTGGCACTTTGAATATTATACTGCGCAATACGTATCTCAGATGTTCGAGGAGAGTCCAAATCCATAATTATGTCAAATGTTTGATAAGTACTTCTTTTATGGATGTAGTAGTGACCTGAGTAGAGTCACCTTTATTGCCCAGCTCCACCAAGCAACGTATCAGGGCCAGAAGTACGTCATTGTTGGAGACAATTTGGGCTTTGATGTCCATAGGAGGGACGTCTTTATTTACAGCCTGAGGCACAGGCTTATTTATATAGGTTTATTTACAACACGCACAGGGCGAGGCGGCGGTAGTGGGGGGAATCTGGGAGTTTTAGTAATTGTTTGTGTAACACTTGCATAAGAAATCATGTTTTTCTTTTCGCTCATTTTATTTATTTTTACGGGACATAGTTTTGAAATTGCAAGATGAGGTCCACTGCAATTGCAACAGCTTATATCATTGGGTTTGTCACAATCCTTATACAAGTGTTCACCAGAACAGACTGAACAGCGTTGCTTACCATTACAGACTTTGGCAGAATGATTAAATTTAAAACATTGTTGCAATGGAGGTACGTATTCATATACTCGAAATGAAAATAAATCATATTGGACATCATCCGGTAAAACATTGGACAGAAAAGTGATGCTCACCGTTTGTAGTGGCACTCGTTCTTGACCAACTTTCTTAGTGAATCTACGTATTGCTACTATTTCGTAAATTGAAGATAATTCTGTATAAACTTCTTTATTTGATAAATTGTGCGGGACATGACGAATGACTCCGGTCTTTTCAATTTGCGTTGCTGGAATATAGGCCCGCATGTCATTTTTATCCAGAAAAGCCGTGTTGGTAATAAAGTTATTGGCCGTGTTATATTGCTTGAATATTACTGCAATTTTATTGGCGTTCAATCGCCGAATAGCCGTCACACCTTTTACCCCAGTGGAGAAAAGATCATTTAGGTACACTGTACTTTTATTTCCCAATTTTTCATTCCTGTTCGAAAGTTCAACAAATACTTTGAACTCTGTATTTGTGGAGTTTTCTGGATACATTCTTATGTAGTTGGGTTTTATAAATAGAGAAAACATACTAGAGTCAGTACGCTCACCGCCGCCGCTGATGTCATTGTCAATATTGCTACAGTTCCCGGTTTCACCACCTCCGTGTCCACCGCCTCCGGCCTTCCGTCGAACACGCGTGGGGTTGGGCGGATCCGGCCGCCCCCCCCCCCCCCCCGTCGTCATCAATTTTCGTATAATACGATGTCCAAAAAGTTTTTTACTGCACTTTTAGATCTAAAAACGTAGCGAAAATAAAGAAAAAACGATTTTACAAAGTTTTGCAAGCCCGCAGCTTTCAATTTCCCGCCAAGAATCCCTAAGTATCAAGAGCCAATCAAAACAATAACATCAAAGAGTATAATAATATATAGGGAAAAGAGAGGCACTCTACTCTCTCTACGCAGTATGAGCTGTCTATTTGAAAACTAGCGCCATATGGAGATTGGCCCCGAAAATAACTATATATAAGCTCGAAATTATTATAAAATTCATTTTTAATGTAGTGACGCAATTAAATAACTAACTCTACTTTTTAATGTAGGTATTGCAATTTTATACCATGTTGAAATTGCGCGTAGAGTTATTTAATTTTGTCACAACAGAACATAAAGGATAGATTTAGTAATGTAAATATGCAAAATGGAACAAGAGAGCTACATACATTTCATGACCAGTGGGCAGTGACACAAATAAATAAAAGTTGAAAGGTTTCAAAGCGAGTGACAGCTGGCAAAGCTTTCATTTTCGGGCCAACTAACAGATGGCACTACATTCTTCAGAAAACGTCACTTTAAGGCGTCTGTCCCACCCCTAAATTACATAGGTACTAGTTTTGTAGATCGGTACGTGTGTTATTTAATTAATAAATTTAAAGCAGGAATCAATACAAAGTTGTAACTAGTAATCACTAATCGAGTATATTAAAAATGAATTTCAACAGTGAAGTGGTCGATATCACATCAGATGGAGAAGAAGAAGAACAAAGGCAATCAATAGCAGGGACGAATGAACCAGGTATTATTTACAAAACACAATAGCGGAGACAAAAAAATCAATAAATATTTTTTTTATTAAACACGCTTTTCTTAGGCCTACAACTTTGTTTTGTTTGAATTAACTCCAAGAATAGAGGAAACATGTAAAATATACACAAAATATTCTAAGAACAGTTGTTATACAAGCTTTGCTTTAAAAATATCCCTGTAATAATAAATAAAATGTTGTTATAATGACATGTATTTAAATTATCAGCCGGTTCATCCTCTAAAATTCTATGAACTTAATATCTAAGCTATGAATACTGTTTTATCACTCACAGCCACCACTACAATGCCATAATACAAGTACAACCTAGTAAATGTCAGTCACTATACACTAGGTGCACTAACTTTTCTGAAAATTAGTAAAGTAGCTATAGATTTGGTTTCAGAGAGAGTAAATAAAGTGTATCCGATCTATCTTTCTTCCAAATAGTCCTTTCTTTTTCAAACAGAATGTACATTTGCCCAACTTAAAGGCCGGCAACACATCTCTTGACCCCTGCTGTTGTGGATGTCCATATGAGGTTGCTTTACCTCTTCGCATCATGAACCTTTTGCTGATTTGCCTGTCTTAAATAAAAAAATTGCTCTTTTTTATTTCCTTTCATTGTGATTTTTTTCTTTGTAGCCCATATTCTGGGTATAGTATAAAAGTTAAATAAATTAATGATTTGAACAACACTGAACTTATTATATATAGCCATATTATAGTCTATTTAGTTGTTGTCTACTTTCTCTGCTCACTTCCAAGTTATTATTGTTGTTTTGTTTTTGAATGATAATTGAGTTATTTTCCTGAACCTTGTGTATGACACACTGCCCATTGGTATTTCTTAACCCCATCCCATGCTTTTCTATAAGTAAAGATTCTTCTCCTTGCTTTTGTGTCTCTATTACCATTATTAATTATATCTAATTGTACTTATATATAACTACATTATGTTCATTCTGTCTTAAGATATTAAATTTTATTCCAGAAAAGCCAATTATATCTCTATTCAGAAGACTAATAGACAATGAAAGAGCTGTATTTACAAATGAGCAAATCTTACACTTACTAAACATTGAATTTAATATCAATGTTAAAAATCTACAGCCAGTTGAAATTGACATTTATATATCAGTTATGAAGAGATTCCTCAAAGACTGGCCTCAATGGGACACATTTGACCGAGCCATAAATGAATATAAAAAAGAGAATAATCAGAATGCCATAGAAATGTTGTTGAATTCAAAATATGAGGATTTTAAGTCTTATTTGAAACCAATTGTCGATACAACCACGCAAATGGCAACGAAGCCTGTAGAGGATGACGTAAATATAACAAATTTAGATGATAACAAGGAAAAGCACAGTGATGTTACCCTAGTGATTGAAGCGAACAGGTCTCAGCTCAATAATCTCGTTCTCAGGCACCCAAAGAATTGCATGTTATTCAATGGCAACAAACAGGAGAAAACTATAAAATCATATATATTGCCGTTAGACGCAATTCTTAATTGGTGGAATGTACAGATACAAGTAAGGGTGAAAGTAAAACATGACATGATTTTATATTACTCTAGAGAAACCAAACATAAACTGAAGCATACATTAGTGAATAAAGTATTAGGTGTGCAATCACCCTCTCCAAAAGAATCTAGCTTACAATTACAGATAAAGTCTGACAGAAGACACAAAAAAACGGTAGATACAAATGTAGTGACAAAAAAATTAAAAAGAATAGCCTCCATGTTAGGACAACCTGATGCCGGTGAAAGTAGTCGTATAATTGATTTTATAGTGAAAGAGATTGGTTTTGAAGAAAAACTTGCTGTACCTGCATACTACAAGCGGACCCTAAGTCAATATGCCTACAAAAGATATTTGTATGTAGATAATGCAGACAGTGATGCAGTAGACAAGAAGTATGATGTTCAACTGGAAGAAATAATAACACCTACTATTGAAATGTTTGTCGGTGACTGTGACTTGGGCGGAATGACATCAAGCGAAGTAAATGTGAAATGTATTATGTGTGATGCAACATTTACAGGGAGGCATATTATTCAATTGTTGAATGATCACTTTCAAGAGCATGCATCGGAAAAACCTTGGACATGTTTGAAATGTGGGGTTGAGTTGCCAATGATTGAATTGGCTGATTCCTGGTGGTGCCACTTTCCTTGTTAATCGGTTTAGTTTTAAATTTTGTGCTTAAGAAATGATATGATGTTTTTTTTGTTTTTGTTTTATTTACATTGGATATGATAAGCTAAATGAGAAGATCTGCCAAGAAACTCATTTATCTTCTTTTGAATTGCAAAATATTAAGAACTTATATACCTACAGTAATTTAAAAAATGTATGGTTGCATAATATCTTCAGTAGTTATATTACAATAAAGATACAATATTATTTTTTATTTTTTTATTATAAAGATGGTTAAAATAATCTATTTAATACCTGTATACTACTAATAGTTGATTTATCTGACTGTTGTAGATTTGTTGATTATAATTGATATGGAGCATAGCAGTTGCACTTAATACGACCTGTATAGCCGAGTGGTTAGCGATCCTACCTACTAAGCTACAGGTCCCGGGTTCGAATCCCGGTGGGTGCAAGCATTTATATGATGAATATGGATGTTTGTTTCCGAGTCATGGATGTTTTATTGTATTTATGTATGTTTAAGTAAGTATAAGTATACTAAATATATCGTTGTCTTGCAACCCATAACACAGGCTATATGTGCAATTTGGGGCAAGATAATTTGTGTAAAAAGTGTGTCAATATTATTATATTAATGAGTTAAAGCCACAGAATAAAAAATAGTAGCACAGAATTTCAACACCATTCAAAGAAATAGCTACTTCTGCTGCCCTCTTTTTAGATCCATCAGCACTCGGATCACAGCTGCAGTGTATTCTTATTACAAGGATTTGATTTCACACACTACAATTTAATATTGATGTTTACAGAAGAAAGTATTTGGTACTTATTTTCTTACCTATTCAGGTAAAGTGAAATGATTTTTTGAAGTAATGATTCTTTGCGCGCATGAGGGTAAAAATTAAACGTATGAAATGCAATAATAATAATATTAGAGACCCGATTATGTGAGACGTTTTGGTTCAAGAAAAGGGTGAGAGAGAGTGAGAAAGGGTGATCCAGAAGAAATACACGCTATTGGTTGATGTATTCGTTTATAGCTAAATATTAGAATTTTAGATAGCAAGTCTGTCGCATAACGTCTTGTATTGTAAACAAAGATCTGTTTTTTTATGAATATAGGGGACTAGACGAGTAGGACGTTCAGCTGATGGTTACGTAAGATGTTAAGTCTCATTTGCCCAGTAATTTCACTAGCTACGGCGCCCTTCAGACCGAAACACAGTAATGCTTACACATTACTGCTTCACGGCAGAATAGACGCCATTGTGGTACCCATAATCTAGCCGGCATCCTGTGCAAAGCAGCCTCCTACTGGTAAAATGAAAAGTGTTTATCTACAACCTACTCTTTAGTTTACACTGTCAATAATATTTTTTTTGACTCTTAACATAGATGAGGAAGATAGTGGAAGGGTTATATTGGACTATAGTTTGGGTTAAACTCAATTTCGATTTCAATGCATTTAAGTAAATAAAGAAAATAAAAAAAGCAGTATGGCTGGAATACGCACACATCCGTCGCTGTGAGTGGTTGACAACCGACCAAATGACTGCCTCCAGGTTCCCGTGCGTGTTTTTATTCCTAAAGTGTCGTGTGACACGCCTGTTTGAATCGTGAATATGTTAGAAAGTTGAGTGGGCGAAAATATTCTCAGGTGCTGTGAACGAGACATATGTGCGAGGGAAGGGATGGCTGGTCCCCGCGTCTTTTTTTATGACAATAAGGGACAAGACAAGCAGGACGTGCAGCCGATGGTAATTGATACGCCCTGCCCATTACCATTCAGTGCCGTTCAGGGTTCTTGATTAATCCAAAAATTCTAAGCGGCACTTCAATTGCGGTCGTAACCTTGAGACATAAGATGTTAAGTCTCATTTGCCTATTAATTTCACTAGCTACGGCGCCCTTCAGACTGAAACAAAAATGCTTACACATTACTGCTTCACGGTCGAAAAAGGCGTTGAGGTTCCTATAATCTAGCCGGCATCCTGTGCAAAGGAGCCTCAGACTAGTCTTGCTCGTCAACGGCGCTGCTTGTGGTGCCTGGTCGATCCTGTCTACGGGGATTTTTAATTTATATTGATAACAACAAAATTAAATAGGTATAAATAGTTAATTGCTCGCATAATCAATTCTATCAGTTGATAGATGCAGTAAATACTGCATATATTACTGTTTTGAGCGAAACTTAAATGTCGGGTTGCGTAGTAAAACTTTGTACTAGATAATACTACAAGAAATACGAAAGAAACTGGGATCACATATCATCAGTAAATATTTTATTAATTTCAGAGTAAAATAACACGAAGCGTATATTACAAAATTTGTAAGATGACATTGAGTGTCAAGTTGCCACGCACACAAGCATCTAATAGTTGCCGTGATAAAAAGATTATATAGATTTTAGGTAGTGCGGTGTCAAGTCGGAGCGTATCGGATACCAATTCTTAATCTAGGGACCTACCTAAGTGATATTTTTCATTTCTTTCATACCTTTTAAATGAGGACCGTGCGTACAAAGTGTAGTCTATGGCTCTCGTGCCATAGTCGCAATGTTCGCGACTAACGCAAGTTCCACTGTCACCCATCCCCGTAACACACGAGATAGTAACTGGAACAATGGAGACATTTGTGAAAAAGTGAGTTTTATTCCGCAAAAAAGTTAAAGTGACACTCTAGTTGTTTAACGCCCAGTAATCTGAAGGATTCTGATAAGGACCTTACACGACGCAGTATTTATTTAATAGGTTTTAATTAAGTAATTTCCTAGCGCAGTGTTTCCAGGACGATACGACATGGGAACCTTAAAAGAAGTGGGTACACCTGCCTTAAAGGTCGGCAACGCACCTGCGATTTGCAGGTGTTGCAAGAGAATGTTGGGGCGCGGTGATCATTTAAAATCAGCCGGGCTAAGATTAAATTATCTCTACGCACCACGAGTAAATTATCTCTACGCATTTTCACGTCTTATCTCAACGTGTCCATTGATATTTGATACTAACATGGTTGCATATTTATTTCGTCTGGTTACGTGAAAAGTAGAGATAAAAGTTATTTTGCATTACTGTGGTATTTTACTCTACCGACCCTAGCATAACGACGTTATTTTCTCATATTTTAAAAAATTTTGACAATTACAGTAGAGTGATTTGTCGTCCTACAATCTTGGGGATGAGATCGTTTGTTGAGGATATTTTCATAATAATAGTTAAAGATAAAAAATAGAATGAACGAAATCGGTGTTGCAACGTAGGTAAGAATACCATTTATTATTTCGAACTATGTACCCTGCATTAAGTTCTCTATTTGTTTTTTTTTTATGGAATAGGAGGACAAACGAGCGTACGGGTCACCTGGTGTTAAGTGATCACCGCCGCCCACACTCTCTTGCAACACCAGAGGAATCACAAGAGCGTTGCCGGCCTTTAAGGAAGGTGTGCGCGCTTTTCTTGAAGGTACCCATGTCGTATCGTCCCGGAAACACCGCACAAGGAAGCTCATTCCACAGCTTCGAAGTACGAGGAAGAAAGCTCCTTGAAAACCGCACTGTGGAGGACCGCCACACATCCAGATGGCGGGAATGATATCGTAACTTGTGGCGTGTCGTGCGAAGGTGAAATTCGGCGGCAGGAATCAGGTTGAACAGCTCTTCGGAACACTCCCCGTGATAAATGCGGTAGAAGACACACAATGAAGCGACGTCTCTACGCAACGCGAAGTGATCCAGCCGTTCACAGAGCGCTAGGCCCCCGACAATTTGAGCTGCTCTGCGTTGCACGCGGTCAAATGGATCGAACTGATACTGGGGTGCGCCAGACCAGAGATGACAGCAATACTCCATGTGAGGCCGGACCTGCGCTTTGTAGAGCGCTATAATATGATATAATGAAGATTGGCGAATGGAATCTTACCATTTGCTGTTGTTGCTTGCTCAGTGGTGCCCTCTAGCAGTTGACTCGAAACAAAAATGTTGGCCAAAAGAATGACGGTTCTGAAAATAAAAAACACTAGCTCAGTTTGTACGTCTAGATAGACGACAGCTGCGAAATCGGCGAAAAAATTGAGGTTCACAGTTAACTTATATTTTGAGTAATGCACGCACACTAACACAAAGTGACATGCAAATCGCGAGTTTAAGACGTAGCTTGTCACCCCCATAAAAGTAATAAACCTGGCCTGTTTTCATCGGTTGTCTAGCGAGAGCCTCTATCTAGGCGTATAAATTATCTGAGTAAAAAAACCTTCAAAAGTAAGTATTTTATTCGCTTTTTCAAGCTAAGTAGTATTCGTCTGCTTTCAAGTATTTTTTTCAACTTTTTATACTCCTAGAGATTTAAACAATGGATAATAATAAAGCGTATCTGTGATTTGTAAACAGCAATAGCGTAATATACGAACCCTGTGTGAGAGTCAGATAACTATTCTTACACAAAAACCTATGTGTGAGAAAGAGTCTGAATAGATGGACCGTGAAACCGTTTTGAAACAATTTGTAGTCTCCTGTCAAATTGGACCGCTTTTTAATTTTAGTGTTTTTATCGTTATTGTTCGGTGTTTTATTGGATAATAAATAGGATAAGAAATACAGTCAATACAATCACAGGTAAATACTGATTCTTATTTATATATTATTATTTATAATATTTT
>CATIXQ010000801.1:0-11392 GCA_949711755.1 Leptidea juvernica
GTGTCAAATCCGAGGAGTATGGAAATGTACACATCATCACTTTAGATTTTGTGTTATTGGAAATATTAATTAATTTTTCTATATTTTTAATTAGGTCCTTATTTCTAATATTATGAGAGTTAGTACCAAACATTATAATACCTATGATCGTTTTTTCTTTTAGATTTATTTTTGGTATGGAATTTATGAGGTTACTGAAAGTTATATTGGGTTTACATATATTTATCAAATCACAATTCTTAGCAACTGCATTATTTAATAAAGGTCCAAACCCTTGGCCAATTTTTTCTGAAAATAATATAAACCTACTTGATGCACTAGTTTTAGCACATACTTTGAGTAGTTTAAATGGGGTACACTTAGGTCTTGATAATTTTCTAATGAATGTTTATTAGTTGTGCTGGAGCAGTGGCACATATTATTATTATTATTATTGTTTATAAGGGATTCAAAGCGTTCCATGTTTTCATTACCTAATTTAATTAAGCAATCAGCCTGCTTTATATGTTCTGATATTTGCTCCTGCGCTGAATTATATTTTTGAGTATCTCTTGCAACACCAGAGGAATCGCAGGAGTGTTGCCGGCCTTTAAGGAAGGTGTACCCGCTTTTTTTACACCGCACAAGGAAGTTCATTCCACAGCTTTGTAGTACGTGGAAGAAAGCTCCTTGTAAACCGCACTGTGGAGGACCGCCACACATCCAGATGGTGGGGATGATATCTTAGCTTGTGGCGTGTCGTGCGAAGGTGGAATTCGGCGGCAGGAATCAGGTTGAACATCTCTTCGGAACACTCCCCGTGATAAATGCGATAGAAGACACAATGAAGCGACGGTCTCTACGCAACGCCAAGTGATCCAGCCGTTCACAGAGCACTGGGTCCCCGACAATTCGAGGTGCTTTGCGTTGCACGCGGTCAAATGGATCGAGCTGATACTGGGGTGCGCCAGACCAGAGATGACAGCAATACTCCATGTGCTCCAGCTTACCGACGGTGGTAGGAAAACTAGGTTCTCCACCTTCTCGGAGGCATGTAAATGCACACCGAGCCCGTCCTCATTGCTCTATAGTAAGCCCAGTCAGGCCGCATCCCGCAGAGTTCTTAAAGAAAGCTAGTTGCTCTCAAACCATACTCTAAAACATTTATGTTTTCTTTGCTTATTGCAATTCTATATCCTCCATGAAACCTTATATGTTCACTATAATAGGATCTTGCCTGTCGGATCTGGTATGTGCCTAAGGCAAATAATATTATTTCACTATATTCTAGACGGGAAATATAAAATTATTATTGGAATGAGCTGAAATAGTAGTAAAATCAGATGTTCTTCTATTCATGTTTATCATATTTACATAATCAGAAAGATTATTATTTAATGGAAATCGTTCCCATTAGGAAAACGTTAATAATTTGTTCAGCATCATTCCTATTTTTTAACACCGAATTTATTGAAGAGGCTTGCAGCTATACTGAACATTTGCATCATATGGGGTATATTTATTAAAGAAATCTTGTCTCAATATTTTGTAGTCTCGTTTGAAGTAGCCATTAACTACTTCTACTACCCAACGGCATATGGTCACGCAGCGACTCCTATTTGCTTGTTCAGTGGTGAGCTGATGTTCGCCTTCAAGCAGCGAATCTGGCATATATATTTTAAAGTTGCAAGCCTCTAACAAACTAATTGAATCTCTAATTTCCCCTGTCTAGTATAAAAATATAATTGTTTTGAAAGTATTGTCTGAGAGAAGAGTTTTCATCTCTGAAAAGAGACTTCATTATATCTGCATCAGATGTGGTAGCTTTGTATGCACCAAAGCAATCTACAATATTGCCATCAGGAGCCACCAGCAAAAATGGTTTTAACAAGTTTTTATATTTACGTGTTCATGTGTCCTTTTAGAACACATAATTTGGACTTTTATTTATATAAATGTAGGTGCCATCACATATAATTATTGTATGTTCATTATTTTCACTTTAAATTGCATTTGGTATCATCAAATTATGTTCCAACAATTGCTGTCGAGATATGTGTTGCAGTCCCAGATTTCTAGGAACAAAATCCTGCACTAATATTTCTCTAACTGAGTCCATTACTCTTTCTAAGGTTCGCTTTGGAACCATTAATAATTGGGATAAGCGGTCATCTGAGTCACCAGTTCTCATCTTTATTAAAAGTGCTCCTAAGCCCAAAATGCCTCTATGTGCTTCAATGAGACGAGGAATTTCATATAATATCAGCTCAAATTGAGCTTTACTCATTCCAAACCAGTAATGAAATAAATTCTCATCAATACTTTGAATAGTTTCCATACTTGAAAAATCTAAAAATGTATTAGAAGCATTTATAAGAGAAAAAGCATGTTCTGTTTGTTGAGCCGTAAATGTACTTAAACTATTTTCTGAATTGTACAGCATATCCCAATCTGTGCGCAACGCATTAACTTCACATTTAGCACTGAACACACTAGAAACGTCCCGTCCCTTGCCGCCGTCCCCGGCACCACCGACACCGTCAAAACAATGAGCGTCCCGCTCCGCAGCCTCTAATGACAATGACAGTGTCAAGGCTTTTTCAAAGTCTTTTTTAATTTCAGCAAACAGGCGTTTTCTGATTCCATCACTCAATAACCCACATACCAGCTGATCACGTAAATTTTCATTAAATGCAGTCCCAAATTCACAATATCTCGCCATTTTTTTAACTGTGCCACGAACTGAGCCACTTATTCGCCGTTACTTTGTTTACACTGGCGAAATCTATACCGTTCCGCTAAAAACGACAATTGGGTTGCAAAAACTTCTGTATAATATCTTTAATTTCATTATATTTATTGTCACAAGGTTTAGCAGGACTACATAGATTGACCATCAACTCATAAGCCGCTTCACCCACTATCGATATAAGCGTCGGCACTTTGAACTCATCCCTAATTGAGTTGGCCGTAAAATACATAGCCGATCACAATATAATGCCCAGTCTTCATTTTCCACATCAAACTCATCGTGCCTTGGTCCCGCCGCCATGATGGATTTACACAAAACTCCTCGTCGCCACTGATAAATAAAACCCGTGTGTTCAATGCAGCGTTTATTAACGAACTCTCTATTGCTATTTTGTTGTAATAATATCTGGAGTAGGAGATGGACTTTGTGAGTTACGTGAGACGCCGTCATCTTCGTGGGAATCGATGCTTGTTCCAGGAGCAGGTGACGTACTTCGTGGTACGCTTATAGCGCGATCCTTGTAGAATCTGGTGTTTTATTCCAGGAGCAGGTGACGTGCTTTGGTGGACGCTGTCAGCGCGATCCTTTCGGAAAGCAGTGTTTGTGTCAGAAGCAGGTGAGGTGCTTCGTTGGACGATTGCAGCGCCATCTTTGCAGGAACCGGTGTTCATGTCAGGAGCAGGCGATGTACTTCGTTGGACGGTTGCAGCGTGAGCCTTGCGGAGACCGGTGTATGTTCCAGGAGTAGGTGACGTGCTTTGTTCAACGCTTGCAGTGCGAGCCTTAAACAAATCGGTGTTTGTTGCAGGAGCAGGTGACGTATTTCGTGGGACGCTTACAGCACGATCCTTGTGGAAACCGGTGCTTGTTCCAGGAACAAAACTCAATTTTGACTGTTTACCTGTGTGTGTATTGTGTTACCTTTCGTACAAATTTTACAACTGGTATTTTGTCATCAATCGATAAAATTCTACCTATGAAATGTTTGACACTTTTTTTCGTTGTGAACTGAACTACACGCCAGTCTTCTTTTTTTAATTATAACGAACTTTCGTCATAAAATTTTATGTCGTTAAATCCAAAAGGCAATTTTGCGTCTGGTTCAATGTTTTCTTCATCTTCTTGCAGTATCAGGCATTGTTCTATGTAGTCGTCCATATTTTCATATTCAGAATCGGCGTCTACAGTCTTAAACTCTGTTTCGCTAGTGGAACTTTCTGTTCCGGTACATAATGTAAATTTAGTTTTCTTTTTTATACTTTGATATGATTTAATAATCTTCGTTTGGTTACAATCCTTTTTATCAGCACTTCTTTAACTATCTGTTTTTTAGTCTCACTCGTCTCTCCACTTTTATTTTTTTTCTGATTATATGCATTTGTTTCCTTAAGTATTGTACCTTCATTATTGCTTTTCACTTTCTTCCTTCGTAGTCTGTGTGTTTCAATCTCAATTTTAGTTTTATTTTGAATCAAAGACTCCGTTATTACTTCAGCCCTTATTGCAACCCGTTTATTCTTTATTTTGGTATTACACTGGCCTGCAAAAGTAAGTATCACACTTTTCAAATTAAATTTTTTTCTTAACTATAGAAGGTAGAGATTTAAGATTAAAAACGTTTTGTTGCAAATTTTATAGGCTTTAATTCTTAGAAACTAAAATTATACATTAGTAACATTTTTAACTTTAAAAAGATAAAACAATGAAAATAGACATTTTTAGTTTAGTGTAAAAAAATTCAACTAAAATGTATTACATGTTATTTAATTTTTAATAACTGGTATTGCCTCCTCGAGCTCTGATCACAGCTTCGAGCCGGTTTGGCATACTGAACACTAGGTTTCGAAGCCGATGTTGGGGATTATTCTCCCATTCTTCTACCAGGGCCTGCTTTAGTGCCTTAAGGGTAGTAGGTGGTGGTCTGCGATTTCTGACTAGCCTCCCAAGCTCATCCCAGGCGTGTTCAATCGGGTTGCGATCAGGACTTCTTGATGGCCAAGCCATCACGCTGATACCGACCTCCTGAATATAGTCTTGTACGATATGAGCCGTGTGTGGCCGGGCATTATCATGCATCAGCATCGATCCATCACCCATATTTGCTAAATACGGCCCTGCATACTCATTGAGAATCTCTTGAGCATATCTTTGCCCAGTGAGGGTGCCATTTTCTATGGCTACTAGCTCTGTGCGACCTTTTGAAGATATGCCAGCCCATACATGCACACTGCCTCCACCGTATTGGACTCTTTCTGAGATGCAGGCTTGAAGGTATCGCTCACCAGGTCGCCTGTAAACACTTCGCCTTCCATCAGAAGTGTAAAGGGAGAATCGAGACTCATCTGCAAACAAAATACTTTACCATTCTTCTTCATCCCACTGCATGTGTTCACGGGCGTATCGCAGTCTCGCTACTCGATGCTGTCTCTCGAGTTTTGGGCCACTCGCTGGTCTTCGGGGTTTCAAATTTGCTTCAGCAAGTCTTCTTCTCACTGTACTGTCACTAATGTAGTCCCTCCGGGTCTGAAGTAGCTGTTGCTGGACTTCAACTGCATATTGGTGGCGATTTCTTAACAAAGTGGAAATAATATAACGATCTTCTCGGGAACTGGTACACCTGGGTATGCCATTACAAGGTCTCCTCAGATGGTGTCCAGTCTCTTCGTACCTTCGCTTTACCTTCTGGACCGTTCGTACCGTCACACCCACCATTCTTGCAGTGCGACGCATACTGATGCCTAGTTCCAGAAAAGCCATGATCCTAGCACATTCTTCAACTGAAAGAGGCATGATAATAAATGTTATGTGCTTTTTAGCATAAATATTTAAAACAAGACCCATCGATCTTGAAAAAAATTTAAAACAGAAAGAAAAATGTGAATGGTAAAATTGTAATTCGGAAACGTCCACTTTGAAAAAGGAATGGTTTTGTTTTTGAAGTTTTTTTTCAGCCAATTCTTAAAAGAAGGTTTCCGACTATAAAGTTTTTATGTACAAAATTAAATTCTCTTTGGAGTCCTTTTTATTTTGAAAGTATATCTTGTGAACTTTTTAACGTTATCCCAATTTTAAAAGTGTGATACTTACTTTTGAAGTCCAGTGTAGTTCGTGGACTTTGTTGAACCTTTTGAAGAAAGAGGTCTTCAAAACTGTAGGGGTTGTTAACTACCTCATTAGAAATAATCTTAATTTTAGACTCCGCACTAATTATGGGTTTTGTTTGAATATTAGATAGGCAAATCGGTATATCGTATTGGTTGTTTGCCACAAATGATGACGCCTGCTATTCATGCCTTGTCACATCTACTGTTCAGTCAATTCAAATTAGATATTTTTTCTACATAGTTTATTTAAACAATTGGTTATGTCTGCAAAATGTTCTATGAACTTCCTGTAGTAATTACACATAGCGACAAAACGTCTGACTTCATAAACATTAGTCGGTCTTAGGCAATTTTGAATACATTTAATTTTTTCTGGGTCAGGAAATATCCCTTCAGACGATATGGTATGACCTAGATATAATAATTCAGTGTTTAGGAATTGACATTTACCTGGATTTACACACATCATTTCTGAACTCCGTAAAGAGAACTGCAACCGCCGCATCATCCTCCATCACGACAATGCGAGTTCTCACACCGCGCACAGAACGAAAGAGTTTTTAGAGCAAGAAAACATAGAACCATTAGACCATCCGCCGTACAGCCCTGACCTAAGTCCTAATGATTTCTATACTTTCCCTAAAATAAAGAATAAATTGCGTGGTCAGAGATTTATATTATTTATAAGTGTGATAGTTTGTACCTTCGCTGTGTTCGGTGTAATGAACCGTAAACACTTTGTTTTTTTTTACTGTTTAAGTGCAGAGTATTCGTCTTAAACCAACGCACTATCTTTGAGAGTGCCTTGTTTACTTCGTCATCATCTGCACGTCGCTTCACTTTAAAAATAAGTGAAGTAACATCAGCAAACAATACAATCTCATGGCTATCATCTGCCACAAACGGTAGATCGTTAATATATATAAGATACAAGAAAATACCGACAATAGAACCCTGCGGAACACCTATTCCCACAAGTTTACCCGAAGACCATTTGCTATTTCCATCGACTATCTGAACTCTTTCGCTTAAATATGATTTTAACAGATTTAGGGCTCTATTTTTTACTCCATAATACTTTAGTTGTTGGAGTAAAGTTTCAAGGTGGACGCAGTCAAATTCTTTGGAAAAATCACGAAAAATGCCTAATGCATCAAATTCAAATATTTTTATTCAAAATAGGATTCAAAATCACTTATTGAACGTAAAAAACTACCACTCATTCAAAAAGCCTGCCTCAGACCTAAGAAAAACGGGCTCAAGAAAATTAGCGGTTTTTTTATATGTATAAAATACGGATTACAATATGATATCGTACAATAAACATTTATAATTAAAGAGTTCCCATTCCAATTCCCAGTCTGTGGTGTCATTAAAAAAATCGATTATGCTATAGTAACCTTTCCCACATAAACGTTTTTTAACAATTCTTTTAAATTTCGTAACACAATTGATTTGCATTTTCTGGGATCATATTGTAGAAGCATATACATCGCCCAATAATAGTCTTACTAACTGGACTTAACCGAGTAGTAGGCATAACAAGTTTATGTTTGTTCCACGTGTTAACATTATCAATGTCACAGTTTCTAGAAAATTTCTTATAAATGTGCTTATGAACATATAGAACATTATCAAAAATATATTGAGTAGCAACAGTCAAAATGTTTATTTCTTTAAATTTTTCTCTTAATGATTCTTTAGGTCCTGGGTTATAAATCTCGCGAACATGGTGATGGTATTAACATCGGCTGCACTGCCCCATAACAATATACCATAACACATAATACTATGAAAATAATAAGTCAAATATCTATGTCAGTTAACCATCTAATTTTCTTAACCGCATATGCTGCAGAACTAAGCCTATTCGCCAATCTTTAAATATGGGGGCCTATATTGCAATTTGGAATCGCATCTACATTTCTTTATATTTGGCGCGGTAAATTTAATATATTTGGTTCTATGACTATTTAACAATAAGATATTGGCACTAAACCTATACACGATGTCAGATAGAGCAACGAAGTAAACAATTACTTCGTCATATAAAACTTGGCTTCTTTTCACTTTGAATATAACAACCAACTATGAAATTAACGATTGCAGCAAACTGATTCGTCTGGTGAATCCCGAATCGTCAAAAAGTTTGTTTAATTTCATCCACAGGTCCCGAGTGGTATGTACGTCTTTGATATGTACTTAAAGACTTCTACTGTTGATGCTTTAATCTCCGCCTTGATGCAGTCAGACATGCCTTCCATCACTAGAAAATTCTCCGCGGGGAAAGCCCACTCAATATAGTTTTCATGCCCTTCCAACTTAGGAACACTCACTATGTAGTTCGAAGACATTTTTAGATTTCAGTTATTAATGATTATCTGAAACAGTTAATCTGAATCTGTGAACCTAGCTAAAAATCTAGCACAATTATCGCGAGAAAAACTAAACATTTTAACTTAACACAGTGAAAAAAACGTGATCACCCCATAACCTATAATGAAACACGTTGTGAGGTTGTCAACTAATAGACTAGTTTTTATTTAAAAGTCAACCACATCACAATAACGCCACAGATGATACTAATAGCAAGTAAGTACACTGAGAATACAACCATGTTATTGTAGATATAAATTTAATAGTCTCGTTGACGCCGAGTGCATAGTTGTAGCACAATGTTTTACGGCTATTACTGCGAACTCCTGGGCCGGGGGTCACACGATGCACCGATCTAATGTCGCATTCTTTAACGTCCACATCAATTAATTTGCCAAACTGCATACATTTTTTCAGGTACAGGCTTCGCGCGAGATCTGGCTGGTCGAGATCGTCAAACTTAGACTGAAAAAATATTTAAAATAGCGCGTAATGTTCCTAAGTACAGTATGATGAGTAGGAAGCCAGGGTATTCTCCAGCTCCTTAATACGTCCCTCCGAGGCATCCAGGCGTTGCTCGAGCTTATCTATAGCTATATAGCTTATATATCCTGCTTTACGCTTATAGATACCTCTGAATAGCGATTTACAAATCTTCCCGCCATTGTTGAAGCAGACTCAAACTTTGCATCAAAATATTCCGTTAATGCTTGTGTATCGACGTTGAACATAGATGAAAGAGTGCCATGCATTCTGCTTGAGATAATCCCAGATATGCCAGTCTTTTTAGATTTACATAAAGAGCATTTCTATTTCATATTGTTCATGGGTAAAATCTTTTTAAATTCTATTTCAGTCACATCTGCGCAGAAATAGTGTTAAAAAAAAAAACAATTTATTTTTTGGTAAGGCACAAGCTTACTTTGCAGTTCGAGCATCGGAAGAACGTCTTATTATCATGGCACATCTTCCTTGAAACTCAACCATCACTGGCAAATGTTTAGCTTCGAATGTTCTTCTTTTTAATGAAGGAAAGGAAAACTTGGCAACCCTCTTCTCTTTTTATTTGGCGGATCCCCTGGTGCTATCTCATCTTCGTCAGACTCAACGTTACCCTCTATTATTTACTCTCTATTTATTACTATAATTTTCTATCAAATACACTCCAGTTCTAGCTTAAAGTGGGGCAATTGATAATTATTTCGAGCACCTTTCTTTTCTTTTCATCCTTTTTAAATAGAAGCCATGAATTTGTTGTTGCCAGATCTATCATATAAATGATGAATCTTTGCGTCTATTTTCTTGTACGGTATCTGGTAGGATACACTGCTTAAACAACGGTCAGCCAAATCCACCCCACCCGTATTAGAATTATATTGCCGTACACATTTTGGTCTTTTCACTGTAACCTATTTCTTTTGCTTCTTACACCAACGCTGACACGTGTCCTCTTTTTCTATGGCTTCAACGGAAGACATCAATATTACAGGCTTATTATCGAACCATTTAGTAACAGAAATATTGTCATCCTTTCTGACTACCTGTGAAGTGGCTCATCAGAGTGCAAGAACATACGATACCTTTGTGTACCTAGTTGATCCAATAATATTTCACTAGTAAAATATCTATTACAATATAATATGTGACGAGGATAAATTGTCTCAGTCAATGCAAGCCTTCTCTCCAAGAGTAAAATCTTTGCTTTCACATTCAGGATATGTAAGTTGAACTTTTGATTTGCTAAAACAAATGCGAGATTTGGCTTATCAGGACAATAAATCCTTGCAATATAATAAATAGGATAGAACTACCTGGATTACGGCGTGATTCTAGGCGAAATGAAACCGTGTGTTTGATTCTCAGAAGACCATCTCTTAGCCCTGACACCCAACCACTTAATGGTTTGCGTACAAGCCCTGGTAATTGCACTCTCATTTTAGTGACATGATCCCGATCTTTATGTAATTTAATTAACTCTGACTGAAGAGAGCTCACAATTTCTTTATAATCCTTTTAATATTATGTCCCTTTTACTATTTCTTAAATCTAAATAAATTTCAAATAAAAATTGGGAATATAATTATAATAACCGGCTCCTTACACATTACAGTTGATAAAAGCTAACGATGCAAAAATGGCTGAAGGTCTAGTATTGCATTGCTTTATCGCTGTATCGTTTGATAGATCTCTTAAAATGAAATTGAAATTTATGAATAATTTGAAATTAAAGTTTTGTATTATAAAAATATTGGGAGGTATATGGTGAAATTAGACCTTCTTACTAAGCCACAACCTGAGAGTCGAACAAAGCATAAAATATTGCAGAAAGAAGAATGCTCGCACGGAACGGGATAGGTCGCGGGTTTGAGACCCGCATCGTTCATAAAATGTTGTCTATGAATGATTTTTGATAATTATGATCAGATCTAACCTCTGAGACTTCGGTGATGGAACAAAGTTTGGGGAATAAAAGAAAACCACAAAACACATTAACTAAATCACTTCTTTATTTTAAAAATGTTTCGCAGTACATGTGAGGAATCTACCATGTGTCTTTTCCAGTAATACGCAGCTGCCCTTGTTTTTGACAATAGGGGAGACCGGGGTTGGTTGACCAAGTATCAGCTTAAAGGTTTCTGTTTCTATTTCTTTAGAGTATATTGATTTAGAAATGGGCTCAGTTAATAGATTTACTAGTAAGTAGTAAGCAGTTGCCCTTGTTTCTGACAATACAATTTATAGTTGTTATTAATTTTGAAGTTATTTTTAAATGACAACCAAAATATAACTTCTATAGTAAAACTGCGTTGGCAGGTCCCACTCTGTAGGTCGCAGATTGCACAGAAACAACATTTCTAGTTGCAATATGTGCCTCATTATATTTTTGTTCAGCATGATTCACAGGTCTCAAGATTGGTGTAAATAAATATGTTTCTAGCTTATAGCCTGAATCTCCTAAAAGTCTTCCTCTGAACTCCCCTGCCTCAAAACGTTCTTTAACGGCAGGTCTCAATAATCTACCTATAGTTAAACTCGGTTAGCTACTAGAGTTTATCAGTAACCAAACTATCTATCTCTATGACAAAATTCTCGCTAGGTTAACTACAGTTAAAGACAGGTCTTTGGTAAACGTCTGTTAGGAAAAATGATAGGAATAAAAACACTGCGATGAGATTACACT
>CATIXQ010000802.1:0-11387 GCA_949711755.1 Leptidea juvernica
CTTTTTGATTGCTGATGTTCTTATTTTGTCTGATAATCTTTTCCCCATCATGCTCCTCTCTATAGCGTTTTGGCAGACTTCTAATTTTCGAGCGTGTGCCTTTGTAAGGGCTCATGTTTGACATCCGTGTGTAAGGACAGGGAGGATGCAGGTGTTGAAAAGTTTCCTTTTGATGGTCATGCTTATTTCACTGTTTTTCATCACTTCTTTTAGACTCCAGTACCTTTACCAAGCATTGCCTATTCGTCTTTCTATTTCCTTTGAAGTGAGGTCTGACGGCGAGATTATTTGGCCTAGATAAACGTATTCATTAACATATTCAATGGTGTTGTTGTTAATAGTAATTGGGTGTTTTATATCGTTTGTCATAGCTTTAGTCTTCTCCATGTTCATAACCAATCCTACCTTCCGGCTTTCTTTGTCTAGTTCTCTTAGCATTGCTTGAAGTTCGTTTTTTGATGGTGAAAAGATTATCAAGTCATCTGCAAATCTTAAACGTGTTATGTTGTCTCCGTTAATTGACAGTCCTCTTTTTTCCCAATTTAGTTGACGGAAAACGTTCTCCAGAACCGCAGTGAACAACTTTTGGTGATAACGGATCTCCTTGACGAACACCTCTTTGAATTTTTATTACTTCGCCTTTTCTTTCTGCTTTTATTCTAGCTGTGCTACTATTATATACCTTTATTATATACCTTTATTATTATTCTGCTATATTTATTTTCAATTCCCTGAATCTTAAGAGCTTGCCAATTCATTTAATGTTCAAGCGAATCAAAAGCCATGCAATAATCCACGAAACAGCAGTAGAAGTTTGCATTAAATTCTTTGCCTTTCTTGAAAAGTTGTTTGACTACATGTATGTGATCCAATGTCGAATGCCCGCTCCGAAATCCCGCTTGTTCTCTAGGCTGGTTCTCATCGAGCGTTTTGGTTATACGAGCCAAGATAACTTTTGCTAAAATTTTATATATAATAGACATCAGGCTGATAGGCCTGTAATTGTTGATGTCATTTTTGTTCCCTTTCTTGTCTAGTAATATTATTGTCGATGTAGTCCACTGATGGGGAATATGATCGCTCTGTGGGATTTCATTGAATATGTGTACTAATATCGGTGCAATGGTGTCTTTGTATTCTATAAGGAATTCGTTAATGATGCCATCAGAACCAGGAGCTTTATCTCTTGTGTTGATATTGCTTTTTCTACCTCTGCCAGCAATATTGGTGGTACTTCCTCCTGCACAGATAAATCTATTTTTGGTGTCATGGTTTGGCTTGAGTATAATTTTTTAAAGAAGTTAGTTGCTATTGTTGTTATTTCACATCTTCTGGTCGCACTTCTATCGTTTCTGTCTTTCATATTGGATATCCAGTCTCGTTTTCCTGATAGTTCTTTTAATGCTTTTCTTGCTCCGCCTGTTTTCTGTATACATTTTTCTAGTTTTTCTAACCTATATTTTTGTCTTTCTTTCCTCATATTGAGGTTTATTTGTTTACTTATTGTTGTTATGTCCTTTCTTACATCTTTTGTTTTATTAGATGTTGAGAAAAGGTTGGATCTAATTTCTAGTAGCTGCTTTGTTTCTTCTGATAGCCATGATATTTTATTGTTTCTAGTATCCAAAGCATTTTCTCGAGCCCTTTCATTTAAAATTTCTTGCAGTTTGTTGTATTTGTCTTGTATAGGTATTTGTTTTGTGTTTTCTATGAAGTTTATTAAGTTTTCTTTAATTCCATTGACATTGACGCTTGGGATCTTCTTTTTTAGATTTACTTTAAAAGGTCTTTCCTTAGACCTCTAAGTTAACTAATTTAATTTTAGTTTGGCTCTGACAGGTCTTTGGTTACTGTTAAAGTTTAAATTATTATATAACTCTACAGTCGAAAGCTGTACTTCTGATTGAGAGAATGTAATAAATCTCATTTTTATAGCTACCGTCTGGAGACATCCACGTCCATCTGTTGCTTGGTCGATTTTTATAATAACTGTTGAATGAGATTATTCTCGAATGCTAAGTGAATCAGTTTCTCACCATTTCGTGTTCTCTTTCCTGTACTATATGGCCCAAGCACTATATCTTCACCATCTACTTTGCATCCTGTTCGCGCATTTAAATCTCCCATCACTATTAGGTTACTGTATATATGAGATTTTATTGTTTATTTAACTGATAATAGAAAGAGTCGATTTCAGTGCTGGTCGCTTGCTCTGTCGAGGAGTAGATTTGCACTATGGACCACATTTCATCTAAAAGTTTTAGATTTAATACAACGATTCGTTCAGATATGCCTATAAAACATCTATACAGTCTTTTAATTCTTTTTTCACTAAGAAGCCTACACCGTATTGGCCCGGTGTGTAACCGTTTTATGGTAAAAATACATTCGCCATAGTCTTCTATGTTTTCTCCTATACGTCTCACTTCACTTAAACCAACGATAGACCATTTTATATTGTCTAATGCCAACATAAGTTCTGTAAATTTTTCTTCAGATCTCAGTGAAAGTGTATTATATGTGTAACGATATTTAAGGTGCTATTCCGGGGTTCCTTGAGTAGTTTTTGGTTTGAGTTGGGCAAATTATTTGGAGGGTAGTAGTCATCTTCCCCCACGGTGACTAGCCGGCTTGGGGTGCTTATCTTCAGTGTTGGTTTGTATATGGATTTTGTTTTAATTTTAATTTGGTTCCGGATGCCTATGTCGGTTACTGGTTTTTTGAAATCACCGATAAAGAAGATGACCTTCCTCGTGCTATTTAATTTAATATATTGGGTTTTATTATTTCTTTTGTAGCCGTGGTAGGCGAGTTTCTTCCTGCAATTGTGTTTGTGTTCGACTTCTTTTGTGATGACCAATTTGGTGATCCAGTCTGATCTCTTTTTCTTTTTTCTCGGCCGGTCTCGTTAGGTTTTTTTTTTTTTGTATGGAATAGGAGGACAAACGAGCGTACGGGTCACCTGGTGTTAAGTGATCACCGCCGCCCACATTCTCTTGCAACACAAGAGGAATCACAAGAGCGTTGCCGGCCTTTAAAGAAGGTGTACGCGCTTTTTTTGAAGGTACCCATGTCGTATTGTCCCGAAAACACCGCACAAGGAAGTTCATTCCATAGCTTTGTAGTACGAGGGAGAAAGCTCCTTGAAAACCGCACTGTGGAGGACCGCCACACATCCAGATGGTGGGGATGAAATCCTAACTTGTGGCGTGTCGTGCGAAGGTGGAATTCGGCAGCAGTAATCAGGTTAAACAGCTCTTCGGAACACTCCCCGTGATAAATGCGGTAGAAGACACACAATGATGCGACGTCTCTACGCAACGCTAAGAGATCCAGCCGTTCACAGAGCACTGAGTCCCCGACAATTCGAGCTGCTCTACGTTGCACGCGGTCAAATGGATCGAGCAGATACTGGGGTGCGCCAGACCAGAGATGACAGCAATACTCCATGTGTGGCCGGACCTGCGCTTTGTAGAGCGCTAGAATGTGGGCCGGCTTCAAGTATTGCTATGCTCTATTGATGACGCCCAGCTTCTTCGAAGCCAATTTGGCTTTGCCCTCCAGATGGCCACGGAATTGGCAATCGCTCGAGATTTCGAGACCCAGTATTCCTAGGCGCGGCTTTAAGAGAAGTGTTCTCGAAGAGCGGTGATACGACAAATGAGTTTTTTTTAGTGGTAAACGCGCAAACCTGAGTCTTCTGGGGGTTAAATTGGACAAGGTTCAATTTACCCCATTCCGCGACCTTCTCGAGAGAGGACTCGATAGAAGACACAAGTTTCTCCCGGCACTGGTTGACGGTTTCCCGAGAGAGACCTGCATGGCCCGTGTATACGGCATCACCAGTGCTGTCGTCCGCATAGCAATGTATGTTGGAGGTGTCCAACATATCATTGATATGCAGAAGAAACAGCGTAGGAGATAGCACACAGCCTTGGGGCACTCCAGCATTCACGGGCTTCGGGTTCGACCAATATCCGTCGACAACGACCTGTATGCTACGCCCAGTGAGGAAGCTGGAGGTCCACTTGCTCAAGCTCTCGGGAAGCCCAAATGATGGAAGTTTTTAGAGAAGCGCCTTGTGCCATACACGATCAAAGGCCTTCGCTATATCCAGGCTAACTGCCAGGCCTTCCCCCTTGCTTTCAATAGCCGCCGCCCATCTATGTGTTAGGTATACCAGAAGATCACCTGCCGACCGACCATGGCGAAAGCCGTATTGTCGGTCGTTGATCAACTGGTGACTCTCTAGGTATACCAAGAGCTGACGGCTAATTATGCTCTCCATGATTTTGGAGAGCAGGGAGGTAATAGCAATAGGCCTGTAGTTTGCCGGATCCGAACTGTCTCCTTTTTTTGGATCGGATGGACAAGGGCTGACTTCCATGAGTCAGGCACTACGCCTTTGGAATAAGAGTGCCGGAATAAACGCCTTAGCACCGGCGTCAACTCAGGGGCACACGTTCTAAGCACGATTGGAGAAATGCCATCCGGCCCGCTCGACTTCCTGACATTCAACGAAAACAGAGCTCGCCTAACAGTTTTCTGTCTGAACTGTACTTCAGGCATAGAGCTCTGACACCGCGGGATAGTCGGCGGTGTTTTTCCGTTGTCGTCAAGTGTCGAGTTGGAGGCGAAAAGAGCGCACAGGAGCTCGGCTTTCTCTTTTGCCGTATGGGCCAGGGTGTCATTCCTCATGTGCAACGGTCGCATGGACGGCTGGTTGAAGTTACCAAGAGCAGCTTTCGACAACGACCAGAATTTGCGTGTTCCGGTCGGGTAACTGGAAAGCTGCTCGCCGATTTTGACGACGTGCTTAGACTTCACACGGGTGATTTGCCGCTTAATAAATCTGGAGGCACGGTTATATTTCCTCTTAAGAACTTTGCAAAAAAGGAACGCACCCTATCCCAATCTGCTGACTTGTAGTGCCAAACGCGGCGGTTCGCTGGTGGTCTGCGACGTTGGCGTCGGATAGGCACTACACTCCTGACCAGGCAATGGTCGGACGTTCCGAGGTGGGCGTCGACAAAGACCTGGTAACCATCGGGATGTGTAGTCAGCAGAAGATCTAATAAGGACGGCATGTGGCTATCCACATCCGGGAGCCGCGTTGGCGACTCAACCACTTGGGACAGACCATACGCTAATGCAAAATTATTCACAGATCGCCCTGCGTAGTCTGTGGTATGTGATCCAAGCCATTCGGCATTGTGCCCGTTGAAATCACCCAAGACTACGATTTCAGCGGAGGGGATCTGTGCAAGCACGTCGTCAATTGCCACTTGAACGCAGCCCATGAGATGATCGGTTTCTGCGTAACCACTATGGGACCTGTAGACACACGCATAGATACGGACGTGGTCCTCTAAATCTACGCGGAGCCAGAGAGTAGAGAGGTCCCTACCCTCAAAATTGCCGAGACGGCGACAGCAGATATCCTCCCTAACGTACACACATACCCCGGCATGAGGCAAAAAATTGTACTCAATTTTGTACCCGGGGTACGTTAAATATGACGTATCGCTAGGTCAAGATATCTGCGTCTCCGTAAGGAAACACAAGGCCGGCTGCGCCGTCTCAAGGTGGTGGTGGACGGCTTTTAAATTGGAGTGAATTCCCCTGATATTGCAAAAGTCCACGTTGAGCGTGGAGCGGGGTGCCGTGGTGTTTCTGCCTCGTTTGTCCTCGGTCATGCGCGGTTCTGTGCCCACCCCAGAATACGAAGGGCAGCCCGAACGAGAGTGCTCGGGGAGGGATTCTCCGGCTCTGGTAGAGCCGGTACCCTCCTGGGGTAATATCTCTTTATGGACCGCTCTCATATTTTGTTGGGGGGAGGGGGTGGGGGTAAGGGATGGCCTCCGGTCCTCGACACTAACCTATGCGAAACATAGCGGCACTAGGCCGCTACTTCACGCCGGTATTCTGTGCGAGTGTGGTAATGAACCCGGACGAGTCTGGCCCGATTGTGCTGACGTCATAAGACGGCAGCGTGACTCTCCCACTTCTTAAAAGCCCTTAGTCGCCTCTTACGACACCCATGGGCCTGGGACTCTCCTATTCTTTTTACGCCCCGGGGAAAGTACAGGGCAACTTTACTACTAATTTATCGTGCTTCAAGTATGCGATTTTTCCCTTCTTTCGTTCTTCTTCTACTTTTGGTTGTAGCTGTTTCCTCGTTTCAAGGACGCCCTTCGAATAATCTTCTTTTACATATATGCCTTGTGGAAGATAAGATTTATTTTTAAGTATCAGATGTTTTTTCCATGTAGTCGTAAAGGTCACAACAATCGGACGGCGTTTAGTGGCGTTCGCGCCGATTCTATAAATATTACTTATTTCTTGACAGTCCAGAGGGGTGCCAGCTTCTACAATAGTTTTCTTTATATATTCTATAAAATCTATTTCTCTTTTTCCATCTTCTTCGACACCGAAAAAGACTAAATTATTCTTACGTTTCTCTTTATCCACATAATATAAATTCTCAGTGCATAAGTTAACAAATTGTATTTAGTTGGTAAGCCTTTGTGAATAAATAAATAAATAGATATGCTAGGTTCTCTCTTCTTATTAACACAACACCTCACTAGGTTTTAAGATTATTTCTAGTTAAACACTCCAAATAGTTTAATTAGTCTTTTCGATTAATATATAAAGTGTACAGGTAAGCAATGACAATAATTTGTAATATCTTGCGCGAGCGCAGCACGTTCTGTTCTTACAACGGAACCGCGGGGGGTAGGGGGAAGACAGAGGTAACTACATATTTAATAAAATGATGAACTGCGTGTGTATGTATGTATATTTTTGTGCTGCAGAAAAGAGGTATTCGTGCTACTTATAACCTAGGTCCTAAAGAATTATAAAGAGAAATAAAAAAAAAAACATTTTGACTGATCTCAATATATTCTTGATAATGTTCTGTATGTTCATAAGCACATTAATTTGCTAGAAACTGCGACAGTCATTATGTTAATACGAGAAACAAACATAAGCTTGTTATGCCTACTACTCGGTAAGTTGAGTTAGTGAGCCTTTTATTGAATGAAAGACTTTTTCAACAATATGATCCCAGAAAATGTACAAAACAAATGTATTATTAAAAAAAGAATTGTTAAAATACGTGTGTGTGGTAAAAATAAATGATTTTCTTAATGATACCATAGACGAGAGGAGCTGATATCCTCAGGCTATTTAATTTTAAATGTTTATTGTACGAATAATGTTACATTGTAACCATATTTTTATGAAAAAAAAAAGCCCGCTGAGCTTGTAGCGACCGTTCTTTTCAAGTCTGAGGCACACTATATACCTACTATATTTATTTAACACGGATTTACTCACGTGTTGTTTTGATGTGTTTTTGTTGTTTATCGGTGTTGGTACTGACTAGTTTCGGACCATTCGGAGCTCCTTTATCAGTTCTCCAGAACCTTCGTTTATTTTATGACAGCAAGGGACGAGACTAGCAGGACGTTCAGCTGAGAGAAATAGATACGCCCTGCTCATAACAATGCAGTGCCGCTAAGGATTCTTGTAAAACCCAAAACTTCTGAGCGGCACTACAATTGCGCTCATCGCTTTGAGACATAAGACGTTAAGTCTCATTTGCACAATAATGTTTACACATTACTGCTTCACGGCAGAAATAGGTACCGCTGTGGTACACACGATCTATTTTTGGAAATAGGAGGGCGTACGGGTCACCTGGTGTTAAGTGATCACCGCCGCCCAAATTCTCTTGCAACACCAGAGGAATCACAAGAGCGTTGCCGGCCTTTAAGAAAGGTGTACGCGCTTTTTTTGAAGGTACCCATGTCGTATCGTCCCTGAAACACCGCACAAGGAAGCTCATTCCACAGCTTTGTTGTACAAGGAAGAAAGCTCCTTGAAAACCGCACTGTGTAGGACCGCCACACAACCAGATGGTGGGGATGATATCTTAAATTGTGGCGTGTCGTGCGAAGGTGGGATTCGGCGGCACGAAGGAAACAGCTCTTCGGAACACTCCCCATGATAAATGCGGTAGAATACACAATGAAGCGACGTCTCTACGCAACGCCAAGTGATCCAGCCGTTCACAGAGCACTGGGTCCCCGACAATTCGAGCTGCTCTGCGTTGCACGGTCAAATGGATCGAGCTGATACTGGGGTGCGCCAGACCAGAGATGACAGCAATATTCCATGTGTGGCCGGACCTGCGCTTTGTAGAGCGCTAGAATGTGGGGCTGCTTGAAGTATTACCGTGCTATTAATGACGCTCAGCTTCTTCGAGGCCAATTTGGCTTTGCCCTCAAGATGGCCACGGAATCGCTAATCGCTCGAGATTTCGAGGCCCAGTATTCCGATACTAGGCGAGGCCTTAAGGGAAGTGTTGTCGAAGAGCGGTGATACGACAAATGGGGTTTTTTAGTGGTAAACGCGCAAAATTGAGTCTTCTGGGGGTTAAATTGGACAAGGTTCAATTTTCCCCATTCCGCGAACTTCTCGAGAGAGGATTCGATAGAAGACAAAAGTTTCTCCCAGCACTGGTCGACGATTTCCCGAGAGAAACCTGCATGGCCCGTTGGAGGTGTCCAACATATCATTGATATGCAGAAGAAGTAGCGTGGGAGATAGCACACAGCCTTGGGGCTGGCGGTTAATTATGCTCTCCATGATTTTTGAGAGCAGCGAGGTAATAGCAATAGGCCTGTAGTTTGCCGGATCCGAACTGCCACTTTTTTTTGGATCGGATGGACAAGGGCTGACTTCCATGAGTCAGGGACTACGCCTTTAGAATAAGAGTGCCGGAATAAACGCGTTAGCACCGGCGTCAACTCAGGGGCACACGTTCTAAGCACGATTGGAGAAATGCCATCCGGCCCGCTCGACTTCCTGACGTCCAACGAAAACAGAGTTCGCCTAACAGTTTTCTGTCTGAAATGTACTTCAGGCATGGAGCTCTGACACCGCGGGATGGTTGACGGTGTATTTACGTTGTCGTCAAGAGTCGAGTTTGAGGCAAAAAGAGAGCACAGGAAACCGGCTTTATCTTTTGCGGTATGTGCCAGGGTGTCATTCCTCATGTGCAACGGCGGCATGGTTGAACTTACCAAAAGCAGTTTTCGACAACGACCAGAACTTGCGTGTTCCGGTCGGGTACGTAACGTACACACATACCCCGGCATGAGGCAAAAAATTGTGCTCAATCTTGTACCCGGAGTACGTTAAATATGATGTATCGCTAGGTCGAGATATCGTCTCTGCGTCTCTGTAAGGAAACACAAGGCCGGCTGCGCCATCTCAAGGTGATGGTGGACGGTGTTTAAATTGTAGTGAATTCCCCTGATATTGCAAAAGTCAACGTTGAGCGTGGAGCGGGATGCCGTGGTGTTACTGACTCGTTTGTCCTTGGAAATGCGCGAGCGAGAATGCTCGGGGAGGGATTCTCCGATTCTGGTAGAGCCGGTACCCTCCTGGGGTAAGATATCTTTAAGCATCACTGTCATATTATGGAGGGGGGGGGGTGGACTCCGGTCCTCGACACTAACCTATGCGAAACGTAGAGGCACTAGGCCGCTACTCTACGCCGGTATTCTGTGCGAGTGTGGTAATTAACCCGGACGAGTCTGGCGCGACTGTGCTGACGTCATAAGACGGCAGCGTGACTACCCACTTCTGAATCTAGCAGGTCAGATCTAACCGGCATCCTTTGCAAAAGAGCCTCCCACTGGTATAAATATATCTATTTCATGTTAAATAAATAAAGTTAATACGTCTCACGAAAGTGAGAATATTATATCTTTTATTATATTTTATCTTTATTTAATTATAAAAAATCTGTTACAGTAACAATACATTCGCTTTTCAATCTTGCTGTGTCTCCATTATATATATATTCTTCTCTCTCGCATCCTTTGTTTGTCTATACGTTAGTATATTGTAACTCTATAGTTGTATCAGATATTCCCCGTATTGAATACCGAGAAGCGAGATATAATCTAAGATGTGGACTTAAAGATAGCGGATGGAAACGGTTCTAAAGTACTCTCTAATTAGAACCCAAGTGCTGGTCGAGACTTCGTTTAGTGTTAAGAGCACTTACGATATTTTCATCTTATCTAAGTTATCCTGAAAACGATGGGGATTACAAAGTTTTCTACAAAATGGGCGCGAAAAATTGTTCGTTCTTATAACTTGCGCAAACAACGTACATATTGTAACAAGGAGTTCTTATCCGCATATAAGAACTCATTGTTCTATGGTTGGCCGTCAAGCTAAAGTTAAAGAATAAATGAATGAAAGTTTGAATATTGACGTGAATGAGAATATAATCGAATAGTAATTGAATAACGAGACAGATTAGATCATGAAGTAAAGAAAGAAAGGTCGGCCTTCGGCCCAATATAAGATTAAATATGATGTTTTAAGTTATAAAAAGAATATACGTAATCTAATATATAAAATTCTCGTGTCATGGTGTTAAACATTGAACTCCTCCGAAACGGCTTGACCGATTCTCATGAAATTTTGAGTGCATATTGGGTAGGTCTGAGAATCGGACAACATCTATTTTTCATCCCCTTAAATGTTAAGGGTGGTCCACACGAATTTTTTTTTAATTTTTTTTATATATTTTTTTAATTTGTTTGATTATGAGTCAGCATTAAAAAATACATACAACTTCTAATTTTCACCGATCTACGATCAACAGTTACTTTTGTATCGCGACTTTAATATCGGCATTACAACGTTTGCTGGGTCAGCTAGTCTTAATATATATAAATTACGTGACACGTTGTTTGTCCGCGATGGACTCCTAAACTAATGAACGGATTTTGATGGGGATTACTTCATGGAGTGCAGTTTAGTTCAACTTGAGAGATAGGATAGTTTTTATTTCGAATTGGGACCCATAATTATTTTATTTCCAATATTTGTTTTGTATGGTCATATTTTCTGTGAGAATTTATTGACGTACAGTTTGACAGTTCTGCTTTGAAACAATTTCATTATAACAACAAGGAGCATATGCCACTAAATCATTTTTGATGATATGAAATATTGTTAACAAATCCATAGAAAACAGTATATTATTTTATTATGTACAGTACAACGTCTGTGGGATCAGTTAGTATAAGTATAACGTTGTTTGATTAACAACAACGATCCCGCGTGTGACGGAGGACCCACATGCTACAATATACACTTAGTTTAAAGAATGGTCTCTGCTACGCTCCAACTAGATACCGCATGCTTAGTCCTATTGTGCGGCAATTATAATATGCCCAAGTGATCATACTCGAGCCAGTTAGCTAAACTTTGCTAATAATTGAAACTAAAATGCCGGGTTGCGTTGTAAAACTTTGAAAAGATAATACTACATGAAATAAGAAAGGCATTGG
>CATIXQ010000803.1:0-10712 GCA_949711755.1 Leptidea juvernica
ATGTAAGGATCGTAGCAAGTGGAAAGAAGTGGTCTCTGCCTACCCCTACGGGAAAGAGGCGTGATTATATGTATGTATGTAATTAACTTTATTAAAATAGGCACAAACTTAGCGCTTTTCAACCGTCATTATAAATACTTCTATTAAATTATTGAATTTATGCTATATCCGGAAATGTAGAGTCCGTCAGAAGAACATTCAAGAAAGTCAAGGGCCATTCTTTCGAACCAATGAGTATTTTACGATACCTGTAATATACTAAACAAATTAGTTTGTGAGGTATACCGCATTCAATATACGAAACGCGTTCTAATATAAAAAGCGTTTTAAATATCAAATATTACATAGAAAATAGTAAAAAATAAAATGTATGAATATATTATGTGGCAAACTCGCAATTTGGTGGTCCGTGTCACATTGGGAATTTAGACAGGAGAGTTCTAACGATGACGATGATAACACTTTGAACTCATCATCATCATCAGCCGGAAGACGTCCACTGCTGGACAAAGACCTCGCCCAAAGATCTCCAAAACGACCGATCCTGCGCTGCCCACATCCAACGTATTCCGGCGTCGACCAGATCGTCAGTCCATCTTGTGGGGGGCCTACCAACACTGCGTCTTGCAGTACGTGGTCGCACTCCGAAGACTTTACTGCCCCAACGCCATCTGTCCGTCGAACTATGTGCCCTGTCCACTACCACTTCGGTTTCGCAATCATTTGGGCTTTGTCGTTGACTTTGTTTCTCCTACGGATGTCCTCATTTCTGATTTGATCTCGCAGGGAAACTCCAAGCATGAAGGCAATCGAGAGGGCCTCCATTGCCCTTTGAGCGACCATGAACTTTCTCATAAAGCCCATAGTTAGCGACCACGTCTGCGTAGTCATCACTGGCAACACACACTGGTTGAAAACCTTCATCTACAGACACTGTGGTATTTTGAACTAGGCAATAACAATACAACGAACATACGTACCTTGAACTGCTACTGACACTCGATGATCTTCCACCAGGTACAAAGATTCTCGCGTGGTCGATAGGATCTTGGAAGAGTTGTGTGCGCGCGACGGTTTCGTTCTAACCGTTGATTTTCAACTCGCGTTGACAGACGTGTGTAGACGGTAGGTGCCACGTCGGAGTGTGTTCGCTCTGACATCTGTCAAGTGACGTCGTGCATGACAGCTAGTTTTAGCTGCATGTTGTAATTGCACTAAATTCAAGTGCCAACCATCGTTCATCGGTGGCGCGAAATGTAAAAGTTAAGAATAAGAGTGTTACGGTAACGCAACAATATAAATTGTCGTACTACAAAGATGTAGAATCAGCTTTCTTGTGCGGTGTTTCTGGGACGATACGACATGGGTACCTTCAAAAAAAGCGCGTACACCTTCCTAAAAGGATGGCAACGCTACTGTGATTCCTCTGGTGTTGCAAGAGGTTTGGGAGGCGGTGATCACTTAACACCAGGTGTACGCTCGTTTGTCCTCCTGTTCCATAAAAAAAATATCTTTAATACACCAACCTATATAACTACAATTAATTATTTGTGTGAGGATGGTAGAGATAAGGTGAGTTGAATGTTGTTTTGCATGCACACAGTATGCCATGACAGTACACATACATACATAATTGATAGACAACCATGTTGATACAACACATTTGTAATAATACTAATAGCGATCCAACAAAGACAATACAGTTGAGGTTCCTGTACTCATGTGTGAGTAAGTTATATCAGAGCAGTGCCCATTGTCGACCAACGTATCATTTATAGGGGGTAAACGTTAAATGCTACCAGGCGATAATTCCGTAACTATTACAAATATCATAAAACTTTGAACTGAAATCAAAAGTATGTTTCTTAATTAGTAAAATAACATCAATAACTGTTTAAAAATCAAACGAGAAGTATGTAAGATTTTGATATT
Source organism: Leptidea juvernica (assembly GCA_949711755.1). Taxonomy (NCBI): domain Eukaryota; kingdom Metazoa; phylum Arthropoda; class Insecta; order Lepidoptera; family Pieridae; genus Leptidea; species Leptidea juvernica. Next base: position 1,933 of record CATIXQ010000803.1, read on the forward strand.
AAACACTCCCATACATTGAGTATGAGATTAGTAGAAAGGTCATTGTAGCGCACAACAAGGATATCACTTCGAACATCGGCTATGAACTTTTTTGTTTACCAGTGGGAGGCTCCTTTGCACAGGATGCCGGCTAGATTATGGGCCACAACGGTGCCTATTTCTGCCGTGAAGCAGTAATGTGTAGAATCCCAATTCTGATCGGCACCACAATTGCGCTCGTCTCCTTTAGACATAAGATGTTAAGCCTCGTTTGCCCAGTAAGTTCACTAGCCGCAGCGCCTTTCAGACCAAAACACAATAATGCTTACACATTACTGCTTCACGGCAGAAATAGGCGCCGTTGTGGTGTTCATAATCTAGCCGGCATCCTGTGCAAAGGAGCATCCCGCTAGAAAACGTCAAAAACTATCGAAAAAGTATTAATGTTATATATCTCTATACACATATTACTTACGTACACAGGACCACACTAACCACATTACTGTATGCTCTACGTTGGAAATTGTCGCAATGAGTATTATAACAAATCTGCTGCATCATGCTGGTCTCTGATGTAATATGTGTTACATTGCTACTCTGGTATGTATATCTGTATATGTATTAGATCTGAGGCCAGCATGATACAGCAGTTTTGTTATAAAACTCATTGCGACAATTTCCAACGTAGAGCATACAGTAATGTGGTTAGTGTGGTCTTGTGTACGTAAGTTATATGCGTTACATTGCTACTCTGGTATTGTATATCTGTATATGTATTAGATCTGAAGCCAGCATGATACAGCAAATCTTTTTGTAATACTAATTACGACACTATCATGTAGAGCATACGGTAGATTTGAAGTGTTAATGATATTAATGTGGTATTGATATTAGGTAAATGATACATCCTTTCTTATATTATAAATAATACAAATATTTCATTTTGTCTCAAAAGAAAACGTATTATACAGAAAGCCATGTACAAATTGCTACATAGTACATACTCATAATACCTACTACACAACATTATACATCACAACCATTAGGTACATACATTAAGAAGTTTACATAGGTACTTAAGTTTGGTAAATGCATTTAGACAAGTAGTTGTTACTGCTAGGACTTCTTAAATAAACTAGGTACATACAGACAGTAGGTTTATGTGAAACAGACAAACATGTGCCTTTTTCCACAAAATAGCTATTTTGCTCGAGATTAGGTATGTAATTTACATTATGACAACAATCTACTAGTACATGGCTGAGCTCTAACTCCTAACTAAGTTTCCCTGTGTCTAGAATATTAGTACTCCCCGTGTATCGGTCGGTTATTGCATAGTTAAAGAATGTGTAGGTTTGACTATTATAATGCACAATATGAGTAGTAGCTTAAAAATTTAGAGAAGGAAAAACAACTAAATAAAATAATATAGTATTCCATGTAAGTAGGTAAAATATGATTTAAAGGTATTAATGAGTAAATATGTATGTAGGTAATTATACCACCAGATAATTATCAACATACTAGTGAAGGCTTATTATTGTATATTTTATTATAGGTTTGGAGTGGAATATAGATAGATATAATATATTCTAAAGGATTATGTGATTATCTGCTTTGACAAAAGGTATCTAAATTATTAGCTAGATTTAAATTAACAAAGTTTAAAAGTATGCCTTTTGAAATAAAAGTATTTTTTTTTTATTATTGAACCAACAGCACACAAAAACAAACAACAACAAATCAAACTAATAACAAAAATATCATGCGATGGCCGACTGCCAATTACAGGTTCACACTATTTATGGTATAACATTTAACGCTCTAATTAAACTATGATTAAATCAAAATAAAAAAATTAAGTAATAAATATAAAGGTGTGTATGAGTGCATGTGTGTATGAGTGTATGTGTGTATGAGTGTATGGGCGTATGAGTGTATGTGCGTGTGTCTTAAGTCGTTTTCAACTCTTCGATTACAGTATACTTAAAATGATTTCCTTTTTGAAAGAGCTTTTAGTATGGACGAATATATGTGTTGGTAAGAAATGTTTATTATAGCAGCTAAGGGTACGGCAGACCACCGAATTCTGTGCATAAATAGAGTGAGTAATTGGGACATTAAAAAAGGTGGTATGCCTTGTACGCTTATTCGGAATTCTAAATTGCATGAATGAAGATGTAAGTTCGGGGCAGGCAATTTTGTTGTTGCACACGTCATACAGAAATAACATATCGAGTAAAGTTCGCCGGTCTTTTAATTGCATTAATTTATGGTGGCTACAGGATTCCTCATAACTAGAACCATAATGCTGAAGGCGATATTCTAATACCTTTACAAATTTTGATTGTATATTCTCTACTTCATCGATATATATCCTATAATATGGGTTCCAGATATTACAGCAGTATTCTAAGACGCTACAAACATATGAGAAATAAAGAACTTTTATACACTCTTAACCTGAAAAAGGTTGACTTACACGTATAACGAAACCTAGATTCCTGTAAGCTTTTTCAGTTATTGCAGCAATGTGACCTGACATTGACATTTTTGTATCCAACACTATTCCTAAGTCCCTAATGCTATTCGTTCGTGTTAAAGGAACATCAAGTAATGTGTATTGGTATTCTAATTTATTTCTTTTTCACGTAAAGGTGATTGGAAAACATTTAGTTACATTGACTCATTGGAGTCGGTTGTCATGATAATAGTCACACAGTCTGATTAAATCACTCTGAAGGTTTATTGAATCTATTTCAGTCTCTATGCGAGCGTAAATTTTAGTGTCGTCAGAGTACATAAGAAACTTAGCAAACTGGAAACAGTCGCCAATATCATCTAAATAAGATTAGTATAGTAATGGTCCCAAAATTGACCCTTGCGGAACTCCAGAAGGAACATCCACACAGGTGAGAACGATGCCCAGCCAAGACCACAGCTTGCGAACGATTGTACAGGTAAAACTCCATCCAACGAAGAAGATCACCACGAATCCCTAGTTCCTGCAACTTGCGTAAAAGTATAATATGGTCGACTCGATCAAACGCCTTCTCAAAATCAGTATAAATTCCACGCTGAACGTAATTAGTAAAAACAGCAAGATTGGTATTAGTGGAGCGATCATGTATGAAAACATGCTGCTCTAGAGGTAAGTGACGAATGATTATGGGGTACAGGTAATTGTGTGATTTATTTATAATTAAAGATGTATTGGAATAAATTAAGTCTAGTAGGTTGTTATGAGTTTTAAAAAAGAAATTATATTGAATTAACCCAAGAAATGCTGTTAAGTTTAATAACTCCGTGGCTGTATTCTGGATAACGATGCTTCCTTTTTTTAGTACAATAGGATGCCCCTGTTTCCACACACACATGGCAAATTAAAATCCCCTGCCAGAATAAAATGATCATCAGGGTGAGAATTAAATAATTTCGATAATATCTCGCAGAGTTTCTGTATCCGTGATGGAAGTATCTGGTTAGGAAGAATATAAGCACAAATGATACTTAAGTCACATAGTGAGCCTAGAGTGCGGGCAGGTATAGATATGCACATACATTCCAGATCATCGTGTTCAAGGTCAAAGCGCCGGCGAGCACCGAATCGCTTCGCACAAGCAATTAATACTCCCCCACCAAACGCGTCACCACTCGTGGTACGGTCACGACGAAATACGTCGAATCGCGCAGAATCGCACAATTCCGAGTCTAAAATACTAGGACTAAACCACGACTCAGTAATAAGTGCTATATCTATTTGTGATATTGATAGGTTATTAAAAAATATGTTTGTCTTTGTCCGCAGTCCTCTTACATTTTGATAGATTAAGTTTAATCCTATATTTTGCCTATTCAGTGTGGAAGACATAATGAATAAATAAATAAGTAATAATTTTAAGCATTGTCACGTAAAAGTTAATGATAAATAGAATAGAAAGTAATGATTTAAATTTTATTTGTAATTTTATGTAATTATTAGTTGATTGTAACCGAGAGTTATAATAATTACTATTAGAGTATTAATAATTACTATCGTATATTAATTAAATTATTACTTTTTAGGTCAGCTCAAGTAATGCAAATAATACATGTAATGTGATATATAAATAAAGTAAAATTATTTTCGGTACATACCCAGACCATTTCGGCAGTTGAGTAGTTAATATGGTAGCTAACCTGATTCACATCTTTGGTATGTTACACTTAATTAACAGGATATCTACCAATTAATAATCGCACACACTACATTATTAGCACAGTTTCTAATAAAAATGGTATTCATTGCGCAAAATAATCTTTACTTCAATGTTGTATCAAAATTAGATGTACCCTCATGAATTGACACAGTATTAGCAGCTACTAGAAGCGACAAGATGCAGTTATGAGTTTTAAATTATAATATTTTAAATTTAAGTTTTTTTTTCTCATTTTTTTAAGTGGATTTTATTTATTCATCCTAAAGTAGATTTACTTACTAAGGAGAGTCCTGTAATGTTTTTAAAAGTATTACGTTATAATTGCTAGCAATTCTTCAGTTTCTCTGTAGTCTTTGATTTGCTCTAGGTTGTGTAAAAGGTTGGGAACAGAGACAGTGTCGAATGCCTTCGTGAGATCCAAGAAAATGCCCAAACACTTTTTACCTGAATCCAGTTTATTGACTAAATTATAAGTAATTTTTGTTACAGCGGTAACAGTTGATTTTTTGGGTCTGAAACCAAACTGATTATTCGATAGTAAGTTTTTACTCTCTAGGTATATCATCAGCTTTTTGTTTATGATTTTTTCCATGATCTTGGATAGTGCAGGTAGCAAGGAGATTGGACGATAGTTCGAAGCACTATTTCTCTCTACACCTTTATAAATGGGACATATGATAGATTTTTTCAATGCAGTGGGGAAAACTCCTGTCACGAAACAATTATTGCAAATATGTGTCTTTGGTTTGCAAATAGCATATTTAGAATTTTTATAAAAATCATTTGGTATTCCGTCCCATCCTGGAGCACTTTGCGATTTGAGCGAATTAATTGTGCTGATAATTTCTGATTCAGTTACAAGAAAGAGAGCAAACGATGATGCAGGAGTTACAGGTACTCGTATGTATTAGGTATTTCACTGTCTTTTTTGGACATTACTTCTCCTGAGAGACTAGCAGCTATATCTGCTGCAAGGGAGGATCCTACTGTGGCAAAGTATTTATTAACAATATTTACAGACTCGGTAGAAGAGGATAAGCTGAGTAGTTCCTTACTTTCGTTATTTTTACCACTACCTATATTGCAAATTTGTTTTATGTTATGCCACATATCTTAAGGTTTATGTATGGAATTATTTAGTCATTTTCGTTCATATTTTCTTTTGGCTGTTTTGAGGATGGAATTACACATATTACGGTGCTGTCTATAAGTTTTTTGTAATTCCCTGTCATTAGGGGCTTTACGGTTCTTTTTATGCAGATTGTCTCGCTTCCTTATTGATTTAATTAGACCTGGGGTAATCCAGGGCTTTATTTTTCTTTTAGTGCTCGCAACTCTCTTTAGCAGAGTATTTTGTTTGATAACATTTGATAGGTAGCTGAAAAACCTATTCGTTGCTCCATCAGCATCTGCAGAACCAGGAATGAAATTCCAGTCAGTTTCATAGTTTTATATTCAGTATTATCTCGCATTATAGTTTTTGAGATGTTAAGTAGGACTGACGCATGATCCGTAATATCTGTATTAATCACAGCCACAATATTTTCTCGCTGAGTTTTAAGCATAATGTGATCTAAGCAGCTGTTGTTTCTGGTGCTAAAAGTATGTCCAGATAGAATACCATGGCTAGCAACTAGAGATTCATCAGAATTCATCCGCTTGTGCTTTAGTGTTGATATTATCAGGACTGATATTTACATTTTATGTTGTACCAATAATGAATCTAAGGATGAAATGAAATTGATTGTATCTCTGAATGCAGGCGGCCTATAGATACAGATTATGCATGTATCTTCATTTTAAGAATCAGACAGTTCGCCTCAAGGATGGGGTTCACTTACCGAAAAAGACAAGAAAAGAAAATTCAGTCTAAACGTACGTCACAAGTCCATCATTTTGGTTTAGTAGTCGCGAGGTCTTATAAGATTTGTATCCAGAAAGCACTGGGTTAGTCCTATCACTACAAAGCCAACACTCTGTAAGTATTATAATATCAATATTTAATTTCATTCTTGATAACAAAACATTTAGCTCAACAATGTTTTTATATATGCTTCTAATATTTTGTGTAATTATAGTTATAGTCAGTGATTCGTCATTGCTTTGTGTGATATACCGGTTATAATGTGAATGTAAGTTATAAATGTGAATGTAAGTTTGTTAGTTACGCATATACACCGGAGCTACTGTACCGATTGTGATGAAATTCGGTACAGCGATAGATCTTTGGAAAAGAAATAGGCTACATTTTATCCCGGAAAAATACATGGTTCCCGCGGGATTTCTGAATAACTGAAATTCACGTCGATTAGCTATAACTATACCAATAGTAGGTTTAGTTTGCCATAGCAATCTTCCTCGAAATAAGATTCATATAATTTGTTGGGAACGGGAGCGAAAACGGGAACCGGAACTACATAGAATAGGACATGAGACAATCTTCAATTCCAAACTTGTTAATTATTTTTAAAAACCCTTTATCTACGCGAAAGAACTCGCGGGCATCAGCTTGTATGTAAAAAATATCATAATTCTGGGTTTAATCTGGCACCATTCAAAATACCGTATAATTTACTTCTTACATACCTAGTATATAATAGGATAGGCGTGCTTAAAGTCAGAACTGTTTGATTTTTGAATTCTCTGAATTCAACAATCGCTTCAAAATATTTATATGTGTAGATTTTAGATTTCTTTCTATTTCAAACTCTATTTTTCCCGTGAAGCAAGTACTGTGTTTCGGTCTGAGGGGCGCTGTAGCTAGTGAAACTACTGGGCAAATGAGACTAAACATCTTTTGAAACTCGCAGTTGTAGTGCCGCTCAGAATTTTTGGGTTTTTAATAATCGCGAGCGGCGCTACATTGTAATGGGCAGGGCGTATCAATTACCATCAGCTGAACGTTCTGCTCGTCTCTTCCCTTACTTTCATAAAAAAACGTCTCGTTTCTAAAACGAGTCAATATCGATGTAACGAATTCTTCGGTTTTTGAATCAACGTTACTTCGTTCGACTCACGTAGTTTCGTGCGTCCGTCGCGATAAAAGGGTCTTTGTGTGAACTGTTCAACGCTACTGAATAACTCTTTCAATGTTCACATTGTATACACCAGTGAAATGCTACGGGGCAGCCATTCAACTTGGATTTAAGTGACGAGAACGTATTTTTCTGTTCGAAAGTTTGCTTTTCTCGAATCGAATTTAGCTTGCGAATACAACAATGATGAAAGATTAAAAATTCTATATTCAGATGGGATTATGCATTAAGTTTATCAATGTTCAAGTACATATACAAATAATGTTATATTAAATTGTGTTTCACGTTTCTCGTGGACCAATACTATTTTAGATGACTGATGACGATTTACAATCTTAGTAACTATTTTCGAGTCGGAGTTTTTCAGTTAACTATTATATTAACTATTTCGTCTCCATTTCATTCCATATTAATATGGTGTGAATTGGGTATGAAGTGTCAGGGAACCAGTGCTCTGTGACTAGATCACTTGGCATTGCGCAGATACTTCACTTCATTGTGTGTCTTCTACCGCATTTATCACGGGAGTGTTCCGAAGAGCTGTCTGACTGAATTCCTGCAAACGAATTCCATCTTCGTATGACATGCTACAAACTTGGATATCATCCAAAATTATATCATCCCTCTCTTCTGGATGTGTGGCGTTCATCTACGCCATCGGTAGATACCTCCAAAAGAAGTATACTTTTCTAAAACTTCGACAACGTTGTGATCCCTGTGGTGTTGCAAGAGAATGTAAGCGGCGGTGATCACTTAACATCAGGTGACATGAACGCTCGTTTGTCCTACTCTTCAATAAAAAAAACATTTTTTTGACGTGATCATTGTTTATGTCGCGTTAGGTGAAGGATTTGAGGGTTCCGTAGCCAAATGGCAACAACGGAACCCTTTTGAATTATCTGTCCGATTATGTCACAGCCACTTTTTTCCGAAACTATTAGAACTATACTGTTGAAACTTGGTAAGTAGATATATTCTGTGAACCGCATTAAGATTTGCACACAAAAATTGAAAAAAAAAAACAATACATTTTGGGGTTCTCAATATTTAGAACTGAAACTCAAAACTAGTTTTGCAAACCAATGCATGTGGAGACCTATATATTTTTTTCTAAACTGAATAGTTTGCGCGAGAGACACTTCCGAATTGGTAATATGTGCCCCCCCCTGTAACTTCTAAACTAAGAGAATGATAAATCTAAAAAAAAACATGCAAACTTCCACCGAACTGGATTGAACGAGATCTAGTAAGTAGTTTTTTTAATACGTTATAAATTGCAAGCCGCAATTTTGCTGCTACGGAACCCTTGATGGACGAGTCCGACCGACACTTGGCCGATTTTATTTATTTGATCACTCACTCCTACGTCGCTTTAAAATATTTGAAAGCAAAACTTTATCGTGGAAATATTCACGAAAATTGCTTACAATTTATTGCAGTGTTAGTCACAGCGGCGCTGCTGAAGTAACGTCGCACTTAGCGTTCCTAATGGTGCTAGTACGTTCATGATTAATGACGTGTCGTGGCATCACTACACGAATATGATTTAAGAATATACGCTTTACCT
>CATIXQ010000804.1:0-11379 GCA_949711755.1 Leptidea juvernica
ACTCTTTGATCACTAAGTAGCAATCTTTATCACGCCAGATGTGGACTATATAAAGATTCTCAAAGAAACACTTGAGCGAACTTTTCTTTACGATGCTACAAATCATGATAATGGCTCGACACTTTGAAGGTGATATGGTAAATAGATTCTTATTGCGACTTCTTTGTCCTCCGATATCTGCGATCAATCGTTTTACATCCATGTCTAATATAGAGCAGGCTTCATATAGTTGTTTCACGTATGAACATCTTTTGCTCTTAAAAGCGATTTGAAATAAGGGATTGCTTCTTAGTTAGAATTAGTTATTCTAGTAGGCTTCATAAGATACATAATAGTTGTAAGGGTAAATGTATACACTTTTATAATAAAGTCCCAGCCACTGTTCAGACATTATCTATAAATTAATTTAAGACCCATGAAAACGTCAAAGAAACAGTGAGTAGATACATAAAACAGATTCACTTTCAATATAGGAACGGCAACAAAGTAGCCGTAATTTTTACTCTCACCAAGCTATCAAAGAAGGCTTTCGGGCAGACGGTGTTTCTTTTTTAACCTACACCCGAAAAGATGAAAAGACTTATGAGGTAGTTATTGAGGATTTACCTGCATAGGCTGAGAAAGACCTTCCCGATGAGCTGGAGAAGCTTGGATTCAAAGGTACAGTGGTTACAAAATTAAAATCTATTAGAGAATTACCTTGTCCTCCTTATTAATTCACCTTTCAGAGGGAGCTGACATTTTTAGATTTCGGCAAATAATATACCTGTTTAACTGCGTAATTGCCATTCAGAAATTCAAGCCCAACGGCACACCCGGCACTCAGAGCTTCTGATGTCAAGATTTGGTACATCCAAAAACTGTAATATGCCACCGCATTGTGTTAAATGTACAGGGATGCACCCAATATCTGAGTGTTCAAAGAATGACCATAAGGATCTTGCTCACTGTTGTAACTGAAATGAGGAATACCCTGCGAATTATAGCAAATGCAAAGTGAGACTAGCTTACATTGAACGCTTGCAGTCGAAAATTTATGCACGTAAGCCACTGCCGTTATTACGTACGTCGACACCCATATCGAAAACCATGACTTGGGCAAATGTTGCGATATCCAACGCTAAAGCTGGAGGAGTACCTAAAGTAGGAATAGCCTGCTCTCCAAACCCAATTGGTGCTGAACTGATCTTACCTACCACTGAGAATGCAGCAGCCAAGGAAATGTTTGAAATATTGCTAATCTTACGTAAACTTAAAACTTAATTTACATCTTGCACCTCTCCATTAGAAAAGGTTATGCTTATGTTCACACACCCTTGTTTAATAAAAACGCACTGTGTCTACTTTCATGGAACGCTGATGGAGTACGTAGTAAAAAACATGAATTACTTGAATTTGCACTGAATTCCGAATCTATCGATATAATTCTTATTTGCGAGACTCGCCTCACATCAAATATTTTCTTTATGACACCTGGCTATACTTTTTTTTTATGGAATAGGAGGACAAACGAGCGTACGGGTCACCTGTTGTTAAGTGATCACCGCCGCCCACAATCTCTTGCAACAGGAGCGTTGCCGGCATTTAAGGAAGGTGTACGCGCTTTTTTTTTCCATGTGTGGCCGGACCTGCGCTTTGTAGAGCGCTAGTATGTGGGCCGGCTTGAAGTATTGCCGTGCTCTATTAATGACGCCCAGTTTCTTTGAAGCCAATTTGGCTTTGCCTTCCAGATGACCACGAAATTGGCAATCGCTTGAGATTTCCTGACCCAGTATTCCGATACTAGGCGAGCCTTTGAAGGTATTGTTGTCAAAGAGCGTTGATACGACAAATAGGGTTTTTTTTTGTGGTAAAGGCGAAAACTTGAGTCTTCTGGGGGTTAAATTGGACCAGGTTCAATTTTCCCCATTCCGCGACCTTCTCAAGAGAGGACTCGATAGAAGACACAAGTTTCTGCCGGCACTGGTCGACGTTTTCCCGAGAGAGACCTATATGGCCCATGTATACGGCATCACCAGTACTGTCGTCTGCATAGCAATGAATGTTGGAGGTGCAAAAGAAACAGCGTGGGAGACAGCACAAAGCCTTGGGGCACTCCAGCATTCACGGGCTTCGGGTTCGAGCAATATTCGTCGACAACGACCTGTATGCTGCGCCCAGTGAGGAAGCTGGAGGTCCACTTGCACAAGCTCTCGGGAAGCCCAAATGATGGAAGTTTGGAGAGGAGCGCCTTGTGCCATACACGATCAAAGGCCTTCGCTATATCCAGGCTATCTGCCAGGCCTTCCCCCTTGCTTTCAATAGCCGCAGCCCATCTATGTGTTAGGTATACCAGAAGATCAGCTGCCGACCGATCATGGCGAAACCCGTATTGTCGGTCGTTGATCAAGTGGTGACCCTCTAGGTATACCAAGAGCTGACGGCTAATTATGCTCTCCATAATTTTGGAGAGCAGGGAGGTAATAGCAATAGTCGTGTAGTTTGCCGGATCCGAACTGTCTCCTTTTTTTTGGATCGGATGGACAAGGGCTGACTTCCATGAGTCAGAGACTACGCCTTTAGAATAAGAGTGCCGGAATAAACGCGTTAGCACTGGCGTCAACTCAGGGGCACACGTTCTAAGCACGATTGGAGAAATGCCATCCGGCCCGCTAGACTTCCTGACGTCCAACGAAAACAGAGCTCGCCTTACAGTTTTCTGTCTGAACTGTACTTCAGGCATAGAGCTCTGACACCGCGGGATGGTCGAGAAGTAGAAGAAGAGTCGAGTTGGAGGCGAAAAGAGTTCACAAGGGATCGGCTTTCTCTTTTGCCGTATGGGCCAGGGTGTCATTCCTCATGTGCAACTGCGGCATGAACTACATACTTGCTATCGACAAGGTAAGCATCACACTGGTCGCGGGCAAGGTGAAGTCATTTTAATTAAAAATAACCTAAATCACTCCGTCATTACGATACCTAAAACTAAAAATATTGAGGCATTAGCGTTAGAATATCAGGAAATGAACATATTATAGTATCTGCTTACCAATTTCCCAACTTACCTCTAATGGAGTATGATCTTGATATTTTACTTAATCTTGGTGGTCACGTGCTTGTCGCCGGTGCTTTAAATGCTAATCACAATTACTAGCAAAGTGGTTACACTACTACACGTGGTAGGCTTCTATTTAATCACATGTTAAAACGCGACTATACGATTCTTGCTCCGGATATTCCAACACAAGTAAATTATTGCTCTCATTATAAAGCTACTAAACCAGATTTGGTTTTAACACGTGATATTCCAAAGATGAGTGAAGTCCACGCATTAGTAGCTTTATCACCCAATCACTATACAATATATTTTAGCATTGGGGGTTACATGCAACACAATCCAAAAACTCGCTATTACCGTCATCACGATGCTGACTGGAGTAAATATCGCACACAACTGAAAGAAAACATTAATCTCTCTTCTAGATAATTTTCTTCAATAGTAGAAATGTCGTGAAAGAGTCGTTACAATAATCTATCTAAAGGAGCTTTGAGAAGATCTGTTCGCAGTCTAATAAATCGCCTCTGTGGCTTGATTAGTTTCGCTGCGCAAAAATCGGCAGACAACAAATGGAAGAAAACACTTGTAAAAATTGATAATCCTAGAGCTGATGTTGGGCGTGTAGCTCGATCCTTAAAACCAAAACGCATATTAATATCTACTACTACTGCTGTTGAACAGTGCGATGCTCTTGCTACTGCCTTTCTTGCTAACACGACACTTCAGTCCATCTTGTGGGGGGCCTACCAACACTAGATCTTCCGGTACGTGGTCGTCATTCGAAGACTTTACTGCCCCAACAGCCATCTGTCCGTCGCACTATGTGCCCTGCCCACTGCCACTTCAGTTTCGCAATAATTTGGGCTATGTCGGTGACTTTAGTTCTCCTATGGATCTCCTTATTTCTGATTCGATCTTGCAGGGAAACTCCGAGCATAGACCTCTCCATTGCCCGCTGAGCGACAATGAGCTTCCTCCTAAGGCCCATAGTTAGCGACCACCTCTGCGTTCCGTATGTCATCACTGGCAACACACAATGGTTAATAACCTTCGTCTTTAGACAATGTGGTCTTAGACAATCCGAGTTGGATTCAACGAGTCACCTCTTTCCCGAAATTGGACCTCACAACTGGATTATTTGTCAAAGGTAGACGTACTCGTCAACAATTTCGAGAGTACAGTTCCCAACTGTTACGGGAGTAGGTGCGATATGTGCATTTAATAAGTAGCATAATATGTAATAAATAATATATGTAATAAGTAAAATCGTGAAAAAAAAAATTAGTACAAAGTCCAAGTATAGAAGGGAAAAATCTGTGTGTGTATTTTCAAAGTAACCTCCCTACGCCATTCAGATAATCAAATGCTGTAGATACTTACTTCGCTTAGTTGTACGAAATAAAAATTGTAACCGAGTCTCCAAAAATCACATTCAGTAATAAAATTCATCGGTTTGAGATGAGTTTTTCTTTCACACAACCCATCCTCATAGAGCAATAAATTTTGTTGGTACCATTCACATGTTATTAATATTTACATTACATTAACTGATATCTGTGGTTTGTGATTTCATATACGATTTTATTACGGTTTGTGTAAACCATTTGGCTTATACAAAGTATAATAACTAACAAATCATAGAGGAAGTTATTAATTATAAATTTATATTTACACTAAATTAATTAGTATTATCTTTAATGCTATTAACGAGAACACATTTGATAAAATCTTAAATATTAGTTGTATTCAGGCCCATATCTTTATCTGTCATTAAACATTTTTAAATCAACTTTGACTCTTGCGGATACTAATATGTAAGAGTAAAGTAAGCATATTAAATTCGGGGTCGATGCCAACGATGAACTTTGTTATAGTCGCCTGTTACGGATAAAATTGACGGCATAAGCCGTATACTGACTGTGCGATCAGCCTCGCGAGGAAGCCGCGTCGGTCTATAAATATTTTGATTAAGACTGCCGCGCGCGGCAAGGCCGAGCCACGGACAGGATGAGCCAGTATCGAGCTCTCAGCTTAATGTGAAGTCGAATAGAGACTGCACGTGCCTAACGCGGCTTATATTATAATCAGTTTTGCATGAAACCATACGTTCGGAAAGCTATAGCCACAACTGCCTTTATATTATTTTTACGACTAAAAAGAAAACGTAAACAATTAAAAAAAAACTAATTTTAAAAAAACCGACTTCAAAAACTGAAAAGTATAAAATAACTAAAAGTGTAATTTAATACTACACCTCTTATTTTTTTTTTCGAACTTTTTCCTTTATTATTAATTAAATACTATTAGTTATATGTGCTCCCTATTGATAGGTTTTAAGTCGGCTAAAATAAAACTTAAACTAAACAGCTTACTAACTGTAATTATTAAAAGGATGTCTGGCTGCGCGTGTCTGCCCGCTTGTGTTGTTTTATTCTAGACGAACCTATCCCTCTCAAAGTCACGCGTGGCGAGTGTAGGTACCTACTATTACATAATATTTTGGCTTGGCACCGACTTCAAAGCTATCAATATGTAATAACTTAATTTGCACTTTTCAGTTTTTTAAGTTGGTTTTTTTAAACGTAGTTTTTATTTATTTTTTATTTTTAGTGGCAGTTAATAATAATATAAAACAAACAAATGAAAATTCCTAAAAAAACAATTATATCATCCACGCATACAAAAGTTTCATAAAATTGAAACTACTGGTCCATACTATGTAACATTTTTATGGGCCCAAATGGCATCTATTCTGGGCCAAAATTGAGCTAAAAAGCTTGAACATTCTTTCGTGGACAAAACCACGACAAAATTTAACTTCTAACGGGCATTTCTTACTTTATTTTAGGCTTTGCCAAAAGGCAATGGCATATGGCTTATGCTTAAGCCATATGAAACAATGTGACAGTCTTTAAATTAAAAAAAGAACTAAATAACTCTCTGTATTATTTTTGTTAACATTCAATTTAAAATATTATTGTTAATCTTAAGGTACAACGCTAAGTTAGATAAATTCACTTCGACACGTGGTATGTCACATCTATACTATTTTAATTAGCAATATATTTACAATAGAAGGAAAAAAGCGGCCAAGTGCGAGTCGGAACAGCCTATAAAGGGTTCCGTAGTAGAAAGTAACGTAATATAAATGTTATATAGAAAGGAAATAGTTATTTGTTCAACAAGTGAGCAAAAATTTTTTTTGCTGCGAGTGCTGACTTACGCTCGTGATTCAATTCTAGACTACTGAGGTAGTGAGTGATTTAAAGGCACGAGACAAAAAATTTGCTCTCGTGTGAAACATACAACTTCTCACCTCGACTAGCGAGAAAAGTGTTATAGGTTATAGGTAAGAGAAACAATTAAGATAATATTTAACAATGTTTATTATAAATCACTTTGCTTGACGCTTTTTACTGCGAGTTTTCACGTAGAAATAGCGCCCTTTTCGTGCTGGAGATGTGAAAATAATATTAAATTATTTAAATAGAAAAGGCAAAAAATCTTTGCTCAAAATCATACAGTGCAAATGAGGTCTCATCATTTATACGTATTAAACAAAATCTACTTACTAGATCTCGTTCAAACCAATTTTCGGTGGAAGTTTGCATGGATATACCATATAATATAATAATAAAATGATGTACATTAGTAAATCATATATTTTTTTTTAAGTTTTATCATTTTCTTATTCTAGATGTTAATGGGGGGTCACATTCTACCACTTTGGAAGTGTCTCTCGCGCAAACTGTTCAGTTTTGAAAAAAAGATATTAGAAACCTCAATATCATTTTTAAAGTATCACACGTATGGGTTTGATGAAAAAAAATTATTGTTTTTTTGTTTCTTATTTTTGTATGAAAATGTTAATTTGGTTCACAGAATACACCTAATTGCCAAGTTTCAACAGTATAGTTCTTATAGTTTTGGATAAAAGTGGCATACACGGACAGACAGACAGACAGACATGACGAATCTTTCAGGGTTTTTTTCTTTTTTTTGCCATTTGGCTACGGAACCCTAAGAAGGAAGCTTGATTTCTATGAGAGCGCATTGGACTTCCCTTGAATGAACAATATAAAAGTATTTAAATTATTATGGAATTTCAAACACAACATACGAGCAAACACTACTTATGTAAAGTCAAACAGTACCTTTTTCAATAAGCTCTTCAATATTAAATTGAACCAACGTGAACACGTGACCTTATTGTAAATGGAAGCTGTTGTTGTGGTCTCATAAAATGAATGACGTGAAATGAGCGTGGCGCAGCTGTTAAAGCCCGAATAGGGAAATAAGGTTGAATGCAAACAGTATTTAATCTTATTTCTCTGTTCGGTAAAACCGATACTCATTTTTCAAATTATATATAAGGTGTAGTGTAGCAATGTTGCAATATTATATCGGCGGTACAATAAATTTAGAAAAGCCATTGGGAGGCTCCTTTGCACAGGATGCCGGCTAGATTATGGGTACCACAGCGGCGCCTATTTCTCCCGTGAAGCAGTAGTGTCTAAACATTACTGTGTATCGGTCGGAAGGGCGCAGCAGCTAGTGACATTACTGGGTAAATGAGACTTAACATCTTACGTCTCAAGGTGACGAGCGCAATTGTAGTGCCGCTCAGATTTTTTTTCTCAGGGTTTTTCAAAGAATCCTGAGCGGCACTGCATTGTAATGGACAGGGCGTGTCAATTACCATCAGCTGAACGAGTTGCTCGTGTCGTTCCTTATTTTCATAAAAGAAGGTTTCTCAATCAAATCAAAATTAATGTAGGTCAAGTGAATGACATTTATAAATGTCAAAAGTTTGCTTTTCCACATTTACCACAACATATTGAGCCATACACTCGTTTGTCCCCTTTTTCCATAAAAAAAAATGCATCGGAATGGGTTGAGCTTTAATGAGAAGAAGTGGCACGAAATCATGTAAAGTGATACATAAAAATACTCAAACCGCAAAATACTCAATGCCTTACACGAGTAACTCAAAAATAGTAAATGTAAATAACCTACTAAGTAAATACACAAGAGCATTGAGTACAGTAACTAAATAAAGATATTATTACTTTCGATATTTTGATCATTGTTTTGAATCTTAACAGAAAAAGGTAGTTACAAAAAAATAAAAAACACGCATTGGTTGAAAAGATAAAAATTTAAAATAACATCTTATACCTCCTTATCTACGATAGAAGGAAAAAAATAAATAACGTTTAAAAAAACCGTCTTTAAAATCTAAAAAGTATCATATAACTAAAAATTTACTTTAATACACGTGTTATGCATACCTTTACCTTTAAAATTAATAAAATACTATTATTTGTATGTGCTACCTATTGATAGGTTTTAAGTCAGTGCCAAGCCCTAAACAAAATAAAACTTAATATTATCAACAGCTTACTTACTGTAATTATTAAGGTTGTCTGGCCACGCGTCTGTCCGCTTGGGTTGCTTTGTTCTAGACGAAGCTATCCCGCTCAAAATGACGCGTGACGAGTGTAGATACCTTTATTACATTTGGCTTAGCACCAACTTCAAAGCTATCAATATGTAGCACATACAAATAATAGTATTTTATTAATATTTAAGGTAAAGGTTTGCATAATAGATGTATTAAATTAAATTTTTAGTTATTTGATACTTTTCAGTTTTTAAAGTCGGTTTTTTAAAATCTAGTTTATTTGATATTTTTTACGTTTAAGTCTCAGTTAATAATAATATATAATCAACCTGAATGAAAACTCCAAAAAAGCCGTACACAGAAAACAATTATGTCATCCAGGTACACGAAAATTTTCATATAAATGTTCATAAAATGAAAACTATATAAACATTTTATGGGACCAAATGGCATTTATTTCGCATCAAACAAAAGAAGAACTACGTAAATCGGATCATAAATCTCAGAGTAATCGGTGTACATACATAAAAAAAAATACTGATCGAATTGATAACCTCCTCCTTTTTGAAGTCGGTTAAAAACAATATAAATTAACAAAAATCTTTTTTTGCAAATTTAAAATGGAATAATTTTTATCAAACTAATGTCCTCGATAAATCATAGAAATTGGAACAAAATCTGACCGTTTAGAGTGGGTCAAAATCGTGCCCAAAGGAGCCGGTTACAAATAAACATACATACAGGTAAAGCTAATAAAAAGCGTGAAAAAAGGAAATTAATTGAATATATTTCGAGGTTTGGTTTCAAATAAAGACATATTTCAAATAGTTACGGATTTTGTTAGTAGAAAAGTCATACTTAATACCGACGACAGTTGACCTCTGTATTTTAAGTATCTTTCAATAACTCTTGATTCTCGGTTTAAAAACACAAAACTGTTTTGATAGATATCAATATTTGTGACTATTTGTTATTGAATTTGCTTTGAATGTCACTACAAATTGTGAATTGACAATATTGAAAAACAGTAACGTTACATCTCTACTAATATTATAAATGTAAATGTAAGTTTGTTTGCGCTTAAACGCCGCAGGAGAACCGATTTTGTTAAAATTTGGTACAGCGATAGATTAGAGCTTGGGAAAGGACATAGGCTACATTTTATCCCGTAAAAATCGATGATATCCGCGGGATTTGTAAAAAAAAGACTGTAATTCACGTCGGTGAGCTTCTTCGAAATAAGGTTCATATAATTTGTTGGGAATTGGAGCAAAAACGGGAACCGGAACTGGAATAGGACATGAGATAATCTTCAATTCCAAACTAACTTATTATTTTTAAAAACCCGTTATCTGCGCGGACGAAGTCGCGGGCAACAGCTAGTATTATTATAAGGTTAGATATTACTGTATCCGTGGAGTTTCGTTTTGTAATAGTGCGTAAGAAATATAACTTTATAGTTTGGTTGTAGGTGGAAGAAAGTTATTTGAAAGCAGCACTGTCGGGAACGCCACACATCCAAAAGGTGCAAATTATGATGATGGCACTTGCCAAGATCATATCACTTGATATGGTCTTGGAGTTCTGCGGCAGGGATCTCTCCCACGATGATTGCGATGGAAGACACGATGAAGCGAGATCTCTACATAACGTACGTTCACAGAGTATCAAATAGGTTTCATCAAATGACATATGCAAAGTATGACAGTTACAAAGAGTAGGAATTTCAAGGACAATTGTTAGTGGAAACCTTAGATTAAGGATTGTTCTCCGCTGCGCTCCAACTGAACACCTAGGAGCAATACCTTTTTAGTTGCGGCAACTATTAGATGCTTGTTGTGTGCGTGGCACCTTGACACTCAATGGCACAAACATACGCTTACTGTTATTTTTAAGTGTGATCCCAGTGTCGTTCTTTTTTCTTGTAGTATTTTTGTACAAAGTTTTACTAACGCAACCCGGCAGTTAAGTTTCAATGATTAGCTAAGTTTAACAGAACATGTGGCACGTCAACGTTACTCATTGTTAAAGACTGGCTCGAGTTCACCCACTTGGGCGTAGTATTAGTTGCCGCACTTTGCGACTGCGCCTGCGGAATCTAGTTGGAGACCAATCCTTAATCTAAGGTGGAAACATTATAATTTAAAAAAAATCGAAAATTTTGCCAATTTATTGGATATTTCATTCAAACCTCTAAGCACCAAAATTATTCAACAAATATTCAATGTTAGCAACAAAGCAAAGTAGAAATAAACTTCTTCAAGTTACGAAATAAATCACTGTTCTTGTTATTTCATTTTTATAATTTTTGAAGTTATACTTCTTTAGGCGCGTTATTAAAAAAAGTTTGAGAGTGAAATTTAAAGATGCACGTGCATCACTGTAATACATAAGCAACAGGGTGAAGTTGGTTACTAAAATTTTGTGACGTTTGCGTCATTCGTTATTTGTTTTTTTTTGTTTCTTCGTCCATTATTAGGACAGGCAAAGGGTTTAAGCACATACCGTACCGTATTCATTATTAAATAATTAATTGTCAAAGCCATCTTTGCAAAATTTTTGGAAAATTGTTCTTTTTAAAAACGTAGAAGAACACGAGCAATAAATCATTTTAATTATTTGTGTTTCGTTAGGCCAAAGAAGTATAACTTCTTGCGTGCATACATATTATTAAAACACACCCTTTTTTATGTAGGACCTAATCGGTAGTCTATTTTCCATTCAAATAGTTAAAGTTGTATATCATTTTCAAATTGATATAAATAATAGCTTATAATTAATTATATTTATAACATAACTAGCTGACCCGGCAAACGTTGTTTTGCCATATAAAGTATAATTCACGCGATAGTTTTATAAGTAATAAAATATTGCCTATATTATAGCCTGTACATCATTTTGTTCTATTGTCAATAGTTTTTGCAGCGCACGCAAAAAT